>PVKY010000613.1:0-43967 GCA_004027775.1 Bradypus variegatus
TATCGTAGTTATTTATCTAGTCTGTTGACGCATGCTGGGTTCTTGAAATTTTCGAGTATAACAAATCCTGCTGCTCCAAGCTTTCCTGTACATGCCTTTTGTAGGATACCTGAGCTCGTTTCTTCTGGGACTTTCCTTAGGACTAGAATTGTGGGTAGAGGGTTGCACATTTTTTTTTCTTTTTGGTGCTTAGTTTCAGTAAACACTGCCATGGCATTTTCCCAAGTGGCTGCAGCCATTTACACTCCCAGTGGCAGTGCCGGGACACCAACAGATGCTCAAGACTTTAAATTTCCTATGAAAGTCTGTTTTCTCCTCCCCTTGTGGCTTATCACGTTTTTGTTAAAGTCAGAGTCAGCTTTCATGACTGCTCCTCTGTGAACACCTACCCAGCTCAGAGATGCTGCTACTTTACGTGGAAACGAATGTGAAGGCAGGCCTGTGGCGCCGGCTGCCCGGAGGAAGCTGCATCGGGGACGCCAGTCCTGGCAGCCCACAGGACTCAGGGAGAAGCTGCCATCCGGTCAGAGGACCAGGGCTGAAAGGAAACAGATGTCTGCGTTTCTCTTCTGACAACAGCAACACCTGCAGGAGTCAGCCAGCTGGCACTTCAGGCCTGGGCACTGTGGTCTGGCCACCTGGGGTGACATCCTGGCTCCATGATTTGACAGCTTTCATGTCCCCAGCTGGAAAATGGAGAAGGCAGCTGAGGGCGCTGGGCACAGGACCGGCCTTGGATGAAGAGCCCCACGAGTGTTGGCTGCTGTCACCACAGTCCCTCCTGCTGTCGGCGAACCTCCATGCAGCTGTGGACAGCCCCGTTTTACCAGGAGGGCACCTGAGCTTCAGCGGGCACTGACTGCAGAAGGTTGCAAGTGGCAGTGCCAGCCCTGGTCCCCGGAGTGTCTGACCCCATGCAGCCCGTGCGACTTAGATCCTGCAAGGCTTGAGCCCGAAGCCCACCTCAGCCATCTTCCCGGTCTCTCCAGACGCCCCCCGCATGTACTCTCTAGACTGGTCCACATTCTGAATGGCAGCTCAGTGCCTGCCAGGGGCTGTGAGGCGCATGCCGCAGTCCTGCCCTCTGGGAGCTCACAGCTTGGCAAGGGATGGGGGGCAGACAGACAAGTAGAGGGACAATATGATCGGCCCTGGCCGCTGCCCTGATGCCTCTGTCTGGGGGGCAGCAGGGCTTCCCTCTAAAGTGAGGCTGGAGAATGGCTAAAGGTTAGCGGTGTGATGGAGAAAGGTGGGGACAGTGCTCCTGGCAGCAGGGAGGGCATGAGCACAGACCTGGGGCAGAGATGTGCGCAGCAGGTCGAGGGCAGAGAGGGAATGTAAGGCCAAGAGTCGGGGCTGGCAGGGGCCAGGTAACAGCCTGTGGCGGATCAGGCTGAGGAATTGGGGCTTTATGTGGAAGGCAGAGGCTAGAGGGGTCTCAGGCTGGAGTGGGGTGCTGGGAGCCAGCCTGAGATTTAGAAAGGGCCTCTCTGGCTGCTTTCCAGGGCAGCTGGGGTGCAGTTCCAGGAGCAGGGGTGTGTGGCACTAACCTTGGCAAGTGGTGAGGCTGGCTGGAACTGCGCAAGGCCAGAGGAGCAGAGAAAAGGGGGCTAATCCAAAACCGGACGGTTTAGGGCACAGAATCAATACGGGACTCCTCTCCCTCGCTCCCCATCCCCAAACCCCTCTGCCAACCCCCTCCCAGCCCCTTATCTCTCCCTCCTTGCAGCCCCTACCTGCACTTCCCCTCCTTCCTCTCGCCGTCTCACATTCAGTGGTTTTAGGATATCCACGAAGTTGTGCAGTCGTCACCTCTAACGGGATTTCAAGAACACTGTCATCACCTCGAAGAGAACCCCCTGTGCGCGGCAGCCGTCGCACCCGTCTCCCCGGCCCCAGCCCTGACAGCCACTCTCCCTTCCCTCTCCATGGCTTTGCTGTTCCGGGCGGGTCATCCGAATGGACGCCCTGAGCTGGCTTCCTTCACCCCGCACGGCGTCTTCACAGCTCGTCCTGCCGCGGCGCGGCGGTCGATCCTCCTCGCTGCTGGCGAGACCCCCAGGCGTGGGCGGCCCACGTTGTCTCCTCCGCGCGGGAGCACTCGCGAGGCTCCTGGGGTCTGCTCTCCAGCGGCGTCCCCCGCCCCATCATCATTGCAGGCCGCTAACAAAGGCGCAGGAGGCGTGTGCGCGCCGCGGGTAGGACGCCCACACCCCAAGGCCCCCCGGCCTCGCTGCGACATTGGGAGCCCCTCAGCGGGAGCTGATGGCACCCCCGACCCTGAGGGGCTGCGGGAGCTGCCTGTTCTCCCTCAGGACTGGTTCACTCGTGCTAGGCTGGCTGGTTCCACAGTTTTAAGCTCCGACAGCTGAGCGCGGACGCAGTTTTCCTGCCTCGCCTGGGAGACCACCAGCCAGGTCCCCTTTCGCAGGTCAGCCGCTACGCGCAGGCGCAGGACTAGAGGCCCGCCCCCGGAAGGGGAGGGGCGTGCTGGTGGCTTCAGCGCCTGCGCCGTAGCGGGGGTGAGCGCCGCAGGGCCAAGCGGGGGCGGAAGCACGGGGGCCGGAAGGAAGGCGGGAGGGAGGGGCTAGCCAAGGAAGCCCGCCTGTCCGCAGGGCGGCGGTCGCGTCCTGATGACGTCGCACAATGGCCGGCCCCCGCGGGTAGTGGAGTCCGTTTGTTCCGCTCGCGTCGCGCCTGAAGCCGGAGCCTGTGAGGAGCGGAAGGACCGAGGGACGTCTTCTCGGCGCCGCCCCGACTCCAGCGGAGCCGTGGCCCCCTCTCCGCCCTCGCGCTGAGGTAAGCGAGGGCTGGCGGGCGGCGGCGGTGGGAAGGAGAAGGCCGCCGCTGTTGCGGCGGCGGCGGCCGGGCGGGGAGCGTGGCGGCGGCGGGAGCTGAGGCCCGGAAGCTTCCCCGCCGCCGCCGGCTCCGTGGAGCGCTCCAGGCTGCGCCCTCCGGCCGTGGGAAGCCGCGGCCGAAGCATGGTCCTCAGGTCCCCCGGCAAGGGGGTCGCGGAGACAGGCAAGATCCCGCGTTCCTTCCGCGGCGAGCCCCGGAACGCCCCCCGAGTCCGAGCTCTCATGAGCCGCGTCCGCTCCCCGCCGTGGAGTTATGTCCCTGAAGCTGTCATTTTTCTTCTGGGCCACTCGCGTGGCACATGTGTGGTTCCCACAAGGCGGGATTGAGAGGCACGCGGGCTTGCCCTCCGGAGTAGGCCAGCGCCCAGTGTTGGTGGTCTCTTCCAGGAACTTCTCGCTCTTCGGAGCTGTCTGGAGCTTCCGCCGTCACCTTCAAAGTGAGCGCAGGCGGGACTCTCTCCCATCTCTTAGGATGTCTAACTTTCTCACGCCGTTGATCAGGATGCTGGGCACCTGGTATGAACTAACTGCAGCTATGATGCCGGAAAAACCTAGGACTTCAAGACCTAACACAGTCTTGCTCCTGCTAAAAGCTAAGCTTTTCTTAATACTTTACATACAGCAGCTGAGTTTGTTGGCTGTTGAGCATTTTAAGTGAGTTTTGTTTTGCAAACTCATTTGAAGAAGTAGGTCAGTCTTTCAATCCAGTGGGGAAAATGGAAGAGGGTGACGTCTGGAGTACTGTTTGGGGCATACCAGTGGCTCTCACCTTTTCTCCTTTGAGACTCACCTCGGTCATACCACCTGTAGGGAGGTTCTTACCTGATGCAGTGGTCCACATTCTCCGGTTAAGCATGAACCACTTCCAGGTCCTGGGAGGGTAGTCTTTGCCTGATAATTTTACAGTCTGTGCATCTGGGTAGACTGGCCTCCGGAACCAGTCAGATGTGTCCCAAAGGTTGGAACCCCCTCTGGTTTTAGGTGGGGATTGCTCAGACATTCTGAGAAAGCTTTATGGAATCATTCCAGAGAGCATGTAGGTAATCTGTTGCCTTCCTCATGTTTATATAAGTTTTTTTTACTTTGTCACAGCTACAGATGACCTCAAGGTGAATGTTTCCTTGTTCTTTTGATGGTCAAATTCAGTAAATTCAGAGGATGGTATCTATCAACAACCATAGGAGCAAACTTCCTTTAGAAATTATAAATCCATTGAGTTATGAATCAGAATTTTAACCAGACATACCAGAGCTCAGGCACTCAGATAGGGACTATTCTGTTAAAATTAGTTGTCCTAAAGGTTATGTCAATGGTGCTTCTTTGCCAAAGCCTCTTTAGAACACTAATATAAGCCATGACAGAAAACCCATTTCACCCAGTGGTCACAGCTGTGTTTGACCAAAATTGTCTTCCCTGGCTCAGTGACTCACCTCACTCAGCAGACCAGGCTCCAGGTGACCTATGTCTGTTTCTCCGAGTGGTCCGCTCTGAGAAGGTTCGCTGCCAGGGAGAAGAGCCCAGAGTGCGTTCTGCAGAGGCTGAGGATCCCTTTAAAAGAGAAGTCCCCAGAACAGTCTGCTTCAGCAGTGCCATTGGGTTCAGAGTGTGGTCTGCCAGACAGCTGGGAAGGGAGACTGTGCCTGAGTTCTGGTATGTGTTTTATTTTAATTAGGCAGTAACTTAAATTTCTTGCTTGTATGCAACAGGTAGTTTCTCAGTTAACAATTTTGTCATTTATTCATAAATACCAAGCACCATCTGCCGTATGTCCATCCATAAGGCAGCAGAAACTGTCTGATGGAAGGCACGTTTTATTCCATTCACTGGGCAAGTTCACAGTTGCGTGGGCCAGAGAACTAAGAAGTTAGCCCTAAATCTTGTAAGAAAACCAAATTGAGCAAAAATTATGTGCATGGGGTCAGTTAAGACTTCTCCAGAGGACCCTCCATTTCCTTGGCTGCACTCGATAGGCTATGTGTTTGTCTTCCAAGCACCCAACATGGCATATGCACTCAGGTGTTTGCTGAATTGAATTAATTTCAAAGTGGAGGAGGACACAGAAGCCCAGAGAGGGCCTGGTACTCAAACCGTCTTCTTATTTTCAGGGAAGTGCCTTCTTTCTGTGCCTGGTGGCGTGGCTCAGGCCGCTTCTAATACGCAGGTAGCTGCATCGGCAGAAATGGCAGGCAGGTGTGTGCTGCTCTCCAAGGGGTGTCTCACCAGTGTGTGTGTAGTCTCAGATTCTAAAACCTCAGTAGGTTTTACAGGGAATGGAAGACATTGTCACTCCTTTTCTCAGCAACTACTTTTCAAGACCTTCCAGCAGTTTTTCATGTCCCGGTGTACCTGGGGCAGCCCCTGTGTATGCTTGTTTTCATGGTTAATAGATAGTACTCTCTCTCAGTCTAGCAAATGTCCCAGTGTAGACAATAAACTATGTAGTAGTTCTGCTGCTAAGTGCCAGCCATTTGCTGGGTTCAAGGAACACAGAGGTGAATCCCGGTCCTCCCACTCAGGCACTTCATGAGATAGGGAGTTTATCCCAACAGTCCTTGTGAACAAATAGTTGAACTACCATGTGGTAAGTATGACTGGTAATGGAGTGATATGCAGTTTACGTAGGGCAAGAGTTCTTAATCTGGGGGCCATGAAGGAACCTCTGGAGGGTTTTGAACTCTCTAAAGTGAAAGATAAGTGTGTATGTCTAGGTTTTTCCGGGGAGCACAGCCAATCCTTTATCACAGTTTCCAAGGGACCAACAACCTCCATAAGGCCAAGCACCATGATACACAGAACCCGGCCACCTTTTCATAGTAGCAGGCGCTTTCGGGGTTGTTTTACTCTGGTACTTTTTGGTGAGTGCTGAGAACTGCCTTAGAGAGTAAGGGGACATTAACTTTTCATCTATAGTTTTATCTGTGATTTCTACAGACCAAACTACAGAGGGCATGCAGGCTCAAAAAGTAAGTCCTAAAATTATCTGGTATGCCCCAGCACAGTAGCTTGAGTCAGCATTTCGTCTGCTCTCAGTGCATACACCTTGTGAGGTTTTCTTTCATTTAATGGTGTATGATTTAGGTGCCTAACGGTCAAACCTCAGACAAGTTTAAAATCATAAAATTGATGTCGTAAATTGAATCTCCATATGATCATAATATTTCTCAACTAGTAGTTTGCATAGATCATATGACAACGTGTCCACCTATATGAAAATGTGTGTTCTTGGTTCCAGAGGGCCTGTTAGAGCAATATAGATGGATTAGCACACAGCTTTAGAAGGGGTAAGATTTCCTGGTTCATCAGAAGAATACCCCAATTTATTATGCATGGATTGTGCTCCCCCAAAATAATGACATCAATTTGGAACTTGGGTCACATTTTCCTGCAGAAATGATTAAGAGTGGGGCATTAGTTTCTAGGCAGGTTGGTGCTGTGACTGAGCTCATGCTTCAGAAGCACATCCTGGTTTGCAATCCTGGTATCCACTTCGCCAGCTACGTGGCCTTGGTCTCCTTCCCTGTGAAAGGATAGCGACACATACCTGGAAGGTCAGCATGAGAAAACAGTAGTCAGGTGCCTGGCACAGGAGTCTCAGCAGATGGTGGTGCCTGTTGGTTTTATGGTAGAAACTGTTGCATTATCCATAGCCTTCCATTAAGTAGAGTCTCAGGTATTTTTCGGATGAAGCAGTGAATGGAGTGCTCCAGGAGGCCGAGAGTGGCAGGACAGCTTTGTGAGTCGAGGGCTGCCTTTATCCCCCTTCATGCTTAAGGTCAGTGGGGTTGAGCACCGACAAGCCAGGCACCCTGTCAGAGGCTGACCTGATGGTCAGCAGATACTGTTGCCCCTGTTTCAGATGAAGTGCCTGTGGTCTGGCAAGGTGATGCACTTTGCCCCAGATCCTAAAGCTCGGAAGCGAAGGTCTGGGAGGCTGTTTGTTCTGTCCCATGTGTCCTATAAAGGTAAATGTCCTTCTGTTTACTTGTCCACGGCATCTGTGCAGGCACTTGAAGGTAGGCACTGGTTTTCTTTTATTTCCTACCCTAGGAATTAATTTCAGGTCTGTCAGGAGAAGAAACAGTTTAGTTGGACTTAATCATGACCGAAACCACAGTGCAAGTCAGCCCGCCCCAGCCCGGGAGAGGACTGCGGTCTTCTCGGGGCTGTTGTGCTCGGCATCTCTCTGGACAGGGCAGGATGTTGCCAGGCCAGTGGCAGATCTGAGCAGCTCTTTTCTGCAGAGTATCAATTGTATGATTTTTAACTTGTTTGAGGGACATTTAATTTTCTATAACAATTGTTTTAAGAGGTAACTTTGTTTCCAAGGTTGCTGTTAGACTATAAAGTATGAGAATCAAAGTCTGTCAAGTTTCAAGTGGGATCATAAAAGACTCTGTAACCAGTTCAGCATTTCCTGACTGCTGGCAAGTTAGCAAGCACCGTGATGGTACTAGGGAGAGGAAATAATATCTGTGCTTTTATGGAGCTGTTTTTAGATGCAAAGTAGTAAAATCTATATGGTAAAGATAGATGCAGGATGTTAGATGCAAGGGAAAATCTTATGTGTTTGTTTTGTTAATAAGTAAGGATAATGGGAAAAAGGGCTGCCAGTTTGCCACTAGCCCTGACTTCTGGTCTTGAACGCTTAAAGAACACGGGGCCCTTAGTGTCCAGCCCCTAGGCCTTCATGGCCCCTTTTGTAGGCGTCCATCTGCCTCAGGCTCCTGGGGAGCGAGATGGGGGCAGGCTGTTCTTGCCCATTTCTCATTTTCAGTAAAGAACCTTATTTTAGGAGTAACGTTTGAATAATTCCTTCAAATACTGCCACTTCTGGATGGTAACTGGAGAGTATAGTTAGAAGACTGAAAAGTGAATCACTTTGGAATCTGTCTTAGGCGACTCAGACCAATTGGCTGGTGTGTAAACTAGTATTCCTGCCAACCATTTAGTTTCTGTAGAGTAACAGATTTTGAATTACTTGTCCTGATGTGTGCTCAATTATAATTCTATTAGCAGCAAAAAAGAAAGTTAACTATAGTTAAACACCAGCTCCTAGTGCTGTGCCTTTTAAAAACAGGTTCTCCTTCTAAAAGTATAAATTTAAAGTGTATTCCTGCACACGTAGACACACAGATGCAGATACAGACCGGATGACTTGTCTCACCTCTAAATCCAGAGTCATCTTGGGGCGAATGAACTTTTCCCGTGTTGCTGAGATGTGGCGCAGCGTGACTGTGGCATGGAGTATCTTAAATCACAAATGCCAGCAGCCCCAGTGAAGAATCAAGCGAGTGTGTGGACCTTTCGCCGTTCCTGTCGTAAACGGCTTACTGCCCAGCACATGGGCACCGGGGCCAGCGCTTGCTTATAGACCATTTGAAGGTGGTTTTGTGCACACATGCTCCCACCCCATCATAAGCAGTCCACGTTTCAAACAAGTGGAACTGTGTACCTTCTACAAGCATTGAACAGGGAAAACCAGAGGGCATTTACTTTTTAATTCAATCTGTATTAGTAAAAAGAGAAATAAAATCTTCTAAAATGGCACTGTCCTCTTAAACTACTTAAATTTGTCACCTTTCCTGCCGGGTTCTTTTCCACAGCAGATCCTGGGTTGGCGCGGTGGTTCTCGGCATCGCTGGGGCTTGTGGCTGGCTCTTCTGCTCCTCTGTTAGAGGCACAGATGTAGCAGGTCCGGATGAGGCCTAGGAGTCTGCATTTTTGAAGAACGCCCTGAGTGGTTCTGCTGAAGGCAATCAGAAGCCGCGCTTTATGAAAGTACACTTAGTGACAGGAAAAGGCCCACACCTGGGGCCAGTGATGGACTGGTCAGGTTTCTGCTGCCCATCACTTGAGGTGACTGCAGAAAAATGGCCAAATGCAAGCCTTCAATTTTGCTGCCCTATTCCTTAATGCTCATTTTCTTGAATTTCTAAAGTACTTTACTCTAAGACTTCCAGTAGCCGTCCCTTGCCACCTATATTGGATTGTTTCTGCTCTGTTAGCTGAGCAGGTGGTGCTTGTCAGGAGCATGCTGGGCCATGGCTCTACCGGGGTGCTGTGGATGGGGGCGCTGGCCCCACGGCCCGTGGAGGAGAGCTGGGTCTTCTGGGTGTGATGTGTGGGTGCCGCTGCTGGGCAGCCCTGAGCGGGTCAGCTAGTGGCAGCTGTTTGGAGAGCAGGGTGGAACTGTGCAGCGCCAAGCCAGGCGGAGGTCCTGGTTCTCCTTCAGGTCAGGAAAATGGGGGCATATTGCCTTTCTGCTCTGCTGAGTGCCGTGACCCTATTTCTCTTTCTCTCGTAGAACTGTGGGTACCGATGGACGTGGCTGAGAGCCCTGAACGGGATCCTCGATCTCCAGAGGGTGAAGAGTTGCAGCAGGGACTCTCAGACGACGACATTCTGAGGGAAAGTGGGTCTGATCAGGATTTGGACGGAGCTGGGGGGCGGGGTTCCGACTTGGAAGCTGAGGAAGATGCGGCCCAGGGCCAGGGCCGGGAGGAAGAGGAGAGTCGCTCCGACGAGGAGGACCGGGTGAGCGAGCCCAAGTCCCAGGATCAGGACTCTGATGCTCATGAGCCGAGCAGGGGCCCAGCGAGCTCCCCGTGTGAGGACGAGGGGGACGAGGACCGGACAAGTGACCCTCGGGACGAGGCCTCCTCAGTCACCCGGGAGCTGGACGAGCATGAGCTGGACTATGACGAGGAGGTGCCTGAGGAGCCAGTCCCAGCTGCGCAAGAGGATGAGGCCGAGAAGGCCGGGGCCGAGGATGATGAGGACAAAGGTGAAGGAGCTCCAGGGGAGGGAGAGAAGTTGGGTGTCAAGAATGTGGAAGAAAAAGAACCCCTGGAGGCTGTCAAGGAGAAAAAAAAAGAGGACGACGACGGGGAGATCGACGATGGGGAGATTGATGTGAGTATGACTGAGCGAGGGGTGCTGGCGAGACCCTCTGCCCCACCATGCCCAGGGCTCGTCCCGGAGCCAGACGCCTGGTGGGGAACCGAGGGCAGGGGCAGCGGCATGTGGGAAGGTGGGCACGCTGTTCCTGGGGCAACTGCCGCAGATTCTGAAAGGACATGAGGGGCAGGAGGGACAACCTTGCGCTTGCCATTTCACAGCACCCTGACTTTCTTCCATCAGCCCTTTCCTCACACCCACTTCTGGTGACCTTGGTTAGCTTGGCTGGAACCGCCTTGCTCCAGGTTTTTTTACAGTTTGGGTTTTTTTTAAACCAGTGAACAGGTCACTTTTCCCTTTGTCTTTGCTACCAGTAAGCAGTATTTGAGCTAGCATTCAACAAAAATCGTCATGAATTTTCAGCTCCTAAGTTCTGGAAACTGAAAAGAACTGGAGAGGTTTCCTTGTGGTTTTATCTATTCCTGTAGGCATTACCATGTCTGCCCTGAGCGCTGTCCTCTGGAGAGAGGACCCGCTGTGCCAAGCCTCTGGCTGAATCCCCGAAAAGAACCTGAGAAGAGCGGGCTCTTTAGAAAAACACAGTTGAACATCAGAGCGCCCTTTTGGCAAAGTGATCACAGTTTCTTTTGTTATTTATTTAAATTAATTTGGCCTTCTTGTTGAAAGAAGTAACACCAGTAATTAAAGATCCCTGATAATGAGTTAGATTGGGGTTTTGTTGCAGATAATCCTGTTGAAAGAACTTTAACCATAATCTTGAAGAAATTGAGATTTTGGGGGGAAAAAGCCTGAAGTCCTGCTGAGTGATACTTTCCAAAACCAACTCAGAGGAGTCTAATTCAGCGAGTGCCTCTTGAGGAGTGTCTAGGTTCCTGAGCTCAGTCTGCTCAAAGATGGGATTTACTTTACCAGCTGCAACCAGTGGCCGCTGGTGTTGTGCTCAGAGAATTTATAGCAGTTTAGATGTTGCTTATCTTACTTAGGTTCATAAGAACAGAAGTGTGTGTGTAAAATTTTCAAATTATAGAACTTTTGTCTCTTGCCTATGTGTAGGAAGTGTTCTAAGTTGATGATTTTTGTGTAATATTATTTTACTTGATACTGTCAGGACTTTATTTTTAAGAGTTTCCTTTTGTTTTACCCTTCATGCTTCCCTTCCGTTTTCAGAAAATTCACCTCTTCCACAGGATTGGCAAAGGGGAAAGAGAAGCTGCACAATTCCAGCTCATCAAGTGAATGGAATTGAGGGCAAAAGACAAAATTGTTGACCAAAATGTTCTTGACTGAGGTTGCCTGTGACCATGGTTTATTGGTGTTTTAGAGCACCACGTCCATGTCTTCCCACCACAGAATGCAGGGGGTCCTGCTGGCCTGGGGTGCAGCATGCAGGGGGGTGTTTGAGTGCATTACCTTTCTATTTAAAAGAGGGCTGGTGACAAACCCTTCTTGCTTCAGCTTTGGTCATGTCAGTTTTATCCGTCACCTCTCCTGCCTTTCCATAACCCAGCAGCTGGGGCCATGTACCTGTCGAGGCCTCGGAGGGCAGCCTGTGCACCGATCTCCCCTCCCACTCCGCTGTAAACAGCAGTGCTGGAGCTGATGGGCTGCATGTTTGCTGGTTGCCCCTGAGAACAAAGCATGTGGACTGATAAGTGAGTGTGACTTTTTTACTGCTTGGACCCTGCTGTTTGGGTTGTTTGATTCTGCCCTGAATGGCACCCTCCTGGGGCAGGCTCTCATAGCCCAGGAAACAGTGTGCTGCCAGAGGGCCCCATTCCATGCTTTGGACCATTTTCCCACCCCCCACCAGACTGTGCTCAGACTTTATTTGCCCACCTGCAGGTCCCTGCCTCGAGCATGAAGCAGATGAGCTCCTGCTGTGTGCTCACCATTGTGTTGGGGGACAGGAGAGGGGCACAGCACAGTGCCCACCAGGGGCAGACTGATGTTAATCAGATAGGGCACTGCACCAGGAAAGGGCTCTCTGATCCTGTAGTTCCCAGCTGGGGGTGTGGTTCCTTTCGCCCAACCCTTGGCACTCCTAGCTCCTCCCCGCCCTTTTAGTGGCAGCTTGAATGCCGCCTGTCTCCTGCCCCAGCTCTCTGCCATGCTGCGGGCTGAATTCCCTGTCTGTCAGCATGCCTGTCTCTGTGGTCTCCCCCCTCGGCCAAGAAGAGATGTCCTGAGAGCAGGACCGACTTGGTCAGTTCACCTCTGAACCTGGGGCCTGACACATGTGGGCAGCCAGCAAGAGTGTTTTGAATACACGGAGCCTGAGTTGGTTGGGGGCCTGCAAAGGCTGTGGGGTGGCAGTGAGTGGAGGGCTGTGCTGCCTTTCCCACAGAGGGCAGCTCCTGCCCTGCAAACCAGCCTCAGCCACATGGATTCATGTCTGCTGGTACCTGAGAAACTTCCCTTTTTCCCTGCCCTCTCAGTCCCAACTCCAAACCACTTGCTCCTGCCGGGAAGGACATTTGGCCGCCACCCCCACCCAGCACCCCCTGCTGGGTCTCATGACGCCCGCATTCGTGCTCCTGCACACTCCCCGTTTCCCTGGCTCAGTGCCATTCTCTGGTGGTTAGGGAGGCTGGGGGTGGGGGGTCCTTGGCAGCCTGGATTTTGGTGGGACGTTCAGGTTCCAGAGCCCCCACCCCAGGATTCCATGTGCACCTCTGGCGTCAGAGGTAAACTGCCTCGGTGTTTTTATGAGGAAGTAGCACACAGCTTGTCCTATAATGTCAAAGATGGAAGTCGGCTGCCCTGCCCGAGTGCCTGTCCCTGCACTGCCCCCGCCAAGGGGGAGAGATTTACCCTTTAGCCTAGACACGTGCTCCTCCCGGCAGGTGGCACTGTCCTGCCTTCCTCCTGTGGGGTTTTGGGACACTGGGACAGCTGAACTGACTGGGGCAGGCGTCATCCCACTGTCCGACTTCTCTGCTCTCGGCCCAGCTGCCTTGACAGTACCGGCAGTTTGTTGAACGAACCTTTACAGTCCTTTCGTTGAAACCACACAATCTGAGATTGAGGTCTTTGATTACCATGAAGTGTTTCTGGTGTGCTGCCTGAGTAGCCTTCAGATTTCAGTGCCTTTCTGCATGTGCCATGTCCCTGCTGTGCTGGCTGGATTTTGTGTGCAGGACTGTGGGCCAGCTCTCTCCCGCCCATGGCCCGTTTGCAGCACAGGGCCAAGGAGATCCAGGATCCCTGCGGCCGGAGCGCCCAGGTCTGCCCCCCGCCCTGGGCAGGACTCCCCGCCCCTGTCCCTGCTTGCCCCTTACCACCAGCTCACCTTCGCCCCGGGGTCTTCTTGGGCCTGCCCTTGGCTTTGCTCTTGCAGTCCAGCTCCCCCCATCTTTGTCCACCTCCTTTGCTCATTTTCATTTCTTGTCATTTGGTGAGCAGAACTTCACATGGCTGCCTGGGGTGCTCAGCGTTTTGGTAAAGGGCACGCCCTGTTTTGTTGCATTGCTCCTCTTTCTGATGACTGCTCACGTTTGTCAGGTGGCCTTTCAGAGATGACAGCGCAGCGGCCCATGGCTTGAGAAAAGTGGCCACTGACTCCCTGTCACATCTGGCAGCTCACTGCCCTCCCCACGCGAGAAAATATGAAAGCCCTTGTTTTGAAACCCACCTTTCCCTTCTGTCTGGAGATAGCTACAAAAGGCCTCCCTCAGCTTGTGCTTGTGCTGGGTTTCCACTCGGAAGGCCCCACCTTTCCCAGTGAGCGGCTCATTGGGTCCACTCTCCCCCAGGCCCCGCTGAGGGGCTGCACCGCCGCAGTCCTGCTGCCGAGGCGAGGAGCAGCTGTTCACCCTGCGACTGAGAAGGAGCCCACGTGCTAGGGGCATAGCATTGAGGGGGTGCTGTGTGACACAGGGCAGAGCTGCAGCTGTAGTCACAGTCGCAGAGTCTAAGAAGCTCCAAGAACTGAAAGCGTTTCCCGAGTTTGTTTGGTAGCGAAGCCTGAGCTGAAGTGAGGCTCTTTGTGGTCTTGTATTTGTCTCTCAAAGTGCAGATGGTCATGGTTTCCTTCCAGTTGATGACAGGGGGCTGCTTCAAACCCTGCATGTTGGCTTTCTAAACTCCAGACATTTCTGAATTCCCAAAACACATCCAGCCCCAGGGGCCTGGGGTAAGAGATTATGACCTGTATCTGTATCCCCCGTTTTGCAGAGGAACTGGGGTTCAAGGACTTGTGACTGGTCCAGGCTGGGACCTGTGCCTCCGGCTCGGGGTGGGCTTAGGGCGCTGCCTCGGTCCCCTCCAGCCTGGCTGTTGTGCGCTGCAGCCCAGCGTGCTTGTCTGCCTTGGTTACGGAAGCTGCTGGGACTGTAGTGCACGTGGTTGTTTAGAAAAAGTAAAAAGGATAAAAACCTTCACAAAGAAGAAAGTCAGATCCCCAGTAACACCATTGCCCAGTGCTCGACCACTGTGGGTGCTTCTCCGTCACTCTCATGGTGGTCATTACTGAGCACTCACCTGTGGCCTTTGACATGAGGTGCTGTGTGCTGCTATAGCGGGTCGGGAGCCGCCAGCAGCCCTGCGGGGTGGGTGCTCCTCTGTCCTGCAGAGAGGAGACCACGCCGCCAGTGTGGGCAGGGTCATCTCCCCCAGAACAGAGGCATTTGACGGAAGGCTCCTGAAATGGAAATCGATGCTGCCCTCTGACCCGGGGGCCTCGTCACCCTGAGAAAGCTCCAGTAGAGGAGCACACGGTGGCATGTGCTCGGATGTAGCTTTCTGAGAAGGGACATAGACCATACGTCATGATGCTTTATCAGCTGTGGAGGGCCTGGCCCCTTCTGAGCCCTCTCCTGGTGTCCGACGCCTTGATGTGGCACTGCAGTCATCGTCCTTGTAGTCCGCAGCGTGGTTTTACTTACTTCGTTTAATGCCTTGATCTTGTGAGCAGGCTTTGAGGTCAGCCCCATTTTGTAGATGAGGAAAATCTACCTGAGTTGGTGAGGGGCCAAGGCACGGGTCTTGTGCACATACGGAAATGCCCCACCCTCGCCTCGGTCCTTCCGGTTTGGGGGAAGCAGTGCCAGTGGGGAGTCTCCCACCTCCTTCCTAGGTGGTTCCTCTTGTTAAGATGGTGCCCTCCTCACGTCACACTGTCCTCTGTTTCAGGATGACGACCTGGAAGAAGGCGAAGTCAAAGACCCCAGTGACAGGAAGGTGAGGCCACGCCCCACCTGCCGATTCTTCATGAAAGGTAACCGAGCAGCCCGCTGGTGTGGCCTGTGGATTCCCGGGCCTTGGGAATGGCTGCCCTGGGCTGATTGGGGTGGGTGGGGGTGGGCGATGTCCACGGGGTCCTTGGGTCAGTCCATCCATTGTTTTCATGATGCTGGGTGGCGAGCTGGCCGGGTCCTCCGCTCACTTGTGGTTCCAGGTTGCCATCTTCCCCGGGCCCGAGACTGTCCTTTAGACACCAGTCGTCTAAGTGGCCCTTTCTCCAAGGCCAGGTGTTCTGGGTGCTAGCCTGGACACTTCCCCACCGCTGTGAGGAAAATTACCACTTTTCAGCAGGAAGTATTGGAAAGATCACCGTGCACCTGGCCTGGGTCCTCACCGGCACCAGGCCCGCCCTCTCCCCTAGGCAGCAGACAGTGTGTGTTACCCAGCGGTGGCAGAGACACGTTGGTCACATCTTGTTTAAAATGTATTATAATCCTTTAGCATCATGGTATTAAGGCTTTTTGTTTTGTTTTTAAAGTCTTGGGCGATTTGAGAATAGAAATGAGAGTTTCCACTCTGTAATGGTTTCTGTCATGTGCATCATTAGTTTTGGCATTTCTTGTAATTCAGCATTTTCCTTGGTCAGGTAGGAAGTTGCTTTTCTCTCTTCTTAATTTTACTTTAACCTCTTAGATGACTTTGTTCACTGGCCCCGCCTGCATGTACCCCCAAGTTCACACGAGCTTCCTGTGTACTTTTTTTCCAGATGTTGTGCCACCATTATCCACTCTTCTTGCACCAATATCAAATTCCATACCATTCAGAGGCCAGGTTAAAGGTACAAAAATATACTATATTCACTCTCTTTAGTACCTTAAAGTCCCACTGCACCTGAGGCCAGATTTCTTTCTCCTGGATCCAGAACAGCTGTGAAGCCAGAAGGAGGGGTGGGGGCTCGAGGGGCAGAGCGCTGTGCCAGATGGGTGGGAAATGAGGCTGCTGCAGGGCACGGGAAGGGCAGGGTTGCAGGCGGGCTGAGGGGCTACGGCCGGCATGCAGGTCAGGGACTGCACCGAGAGTAGCCTTGAGGAATCCTGTCACTCGTACCCACAGGTGGCCCAAGGATGGCGCTGAGGGATGGGCGGTTCAAGGCACGACTCAGGCTCCCCCTTGGGGCGTGTGCTCAGGTGATGGGTGCAAGTACCCTCCCATGTCTGTTGTTGTTTTGCCATGTGAAAGCAGTGGGCATGTCTGTGCCCTCAGCACCAGGATAGGCTCTGGGCAGGCCCCAGATGGGCTGTGGGGCCGCGGTCGGATGCAGCGTGTGCTGTAGAGAGAGCACTGCAGGATGATGGGGTAGCCGGCCACCCTGAGGACAGATGTGCAGCGCTTTAGGGTCTGGAAGGTACATTGCTACAGCTCTTCAGAAGCTTTGGTATTTGAAGTGTCATATTTCAGAATATTTAAACTGAAGCAGAAGACCACTTTTCCAAAATGAAGTGGGAATAAATGAAGCCAGCCCATCCTTCAAATGATGGGATTAAAGTGAGGAGGAAAACAACACTGTTGGCCAAGCCCTGGCAACAGCCTGCCCTGCGCAGTGCTTCTGGCCTCTTGGTGGCAGACCGGGGCCAAAGCCAGCCATCAGGACTGCAGGACGGTCCCCGCGGCAGGGGGCAGCAGTGTCCACCATAGAGCTTGTTTCCAGAACTTAAACACTGAAGGGACAAGGGAAGTGAACCCACTACTGGAAATTGCGAGTTGACGTCACAAGCTGCCTGGTTGGGTAAGCACTAGAAAGCGGATTAAAAAGGCGCGAGTTGCTGTCTGGATGTAAGTGGTGACACTGCTGAGGGCAGACGGAGGAAAAGGTTTGGGTCTTGGTGGAGCGGCCACAGTATGAGTTTCTCCAGAGGGGGAGTCTGAAGCTTGAGGGGCTGGGCATTTTTTGGGAATGATGAAAATATCCTGGAATTAGATAGCGGTGATGGCTGCACAACTCTGAGAATATACTAAAAACCACTGACTTGTGCACTTTAAGTGGGTGTGTCTTACACTTGTTAAATGTATCTTAATTTAAAATGTCTGTAGGAAAAGGTTTATTAACTGTATTTCTATCGTAAGTCGTGGTCTGTAGATAAACAATTTCAGTACCCAAATGGACACATTGGTATTTGTGGCCATTGACAACAAAACATGTCAGGAGCACAACGTGCAAACATTTTGAAGCACCGATATTCTGTCTGTGGTGTGTTTTTACCTCTCATACGTTTATGTTGAAGCATCACATTGAAATCCTGTGCAGAAGGCATTGTGTTTTCTTTCAGCTGAGCTACTTTAGGTTTCTGGTTTCACCTCGCTGGGAACAGCTCCAAGCTTACTCTGTGCATCAGGCGTCCACGTCCCACTCACATGCTCCTTTTTGTGCTTAAAGCAGCAGTTCTTAAAATGTGGGCTGGGAACCCCAGGGAATCCTGGATCCTCTTTCAGGGGCCCCAAGGTCAGAATTTCCCTGGTACTGAGACTGTACTAGAGGTCGCACCTCTGCCACCAAGCACGTGCTAACCCTGTCCCCGATGCCACTGGAAGAATTGTGACTGATGAGTGTTGACATGTATGTCATTTTTTTTTAAAAGCCGCTTTGTTGAGACATAATTTACATGCTATAAAACTAACTCATTTGAAGTATACAGTTCACTGGTTTTTGGTAAATTTTCCGAGTTGTGCAACCATCACCCCAGTAAGATCCTGGGTACACGTCCTCACTACCCATATGGTGGTGGGAAGCATGTCCAAAGCACTTCTGCCTGCACAGAAGGACTGCGGGCCTCGGGTTTGAGCTGAACGATCCACTCTCACTAGGGAGCACCATTGTTACCGGAAAGAAGGACTGACAGACAAGCCACAGTTACCCAGACCTGGGGACTTGGCAGATACTCTCAGAAATAAGCATATTGAGCCTGTCCCTTCAGGGATGAAAACATAATATTTGTTTACTTGCAATAAAATTCAAGCTCTCAAGTGAAAAGGAGAATTTTGGAAAACTTGTATCCACATAGTTTCCAAATGACCACTGCATGATACTACAAAACACGACTAGGAGACGAGCAGCGCAAGGGCAGGGTGGGCCACAGGGTCCCAGCACAGCCTTCAGGGGGCCCAGCGGCCAGACCTTGACCCACACGCAGGCAGCCAGCCACTGAGAAGCCTTCACTCGTTGAGTTTGAAACAGGATCAGCTGAAGAGGCTGTTAAAAGACTTTCCCACTCCAACACCGTGACTGTGTGAGGCTGATTTTCTTCACCCACTTTCGCCAAAGCAACACACAACAAATCAGGCTCAGAAGCAAGAGTGTGAATCCACACAACAAGGAAACTGCCACGCTTCTCACAATTCTTAGAAAAAAACATACTTTCATAAAGCATTCATGCTAACATACTGGATTTATTGTTATTTTATTGTAATAATTTCTGTCCTCCACGGTACCGATAACCAAACATTTTAAAAATCTCATTGCATTTCTGGACCTAACATCTGCCCACACATCCCCAGCCCTGGCCACATGCCCACAGACTTCGTGTGCTGACATCTTCAGACACTGGGACAGAGATAGATCTCCTTGGGTTGGTCAGGCGCTGACAACTGCCCAGCAGGCTACTGTCCATGAGACTGGCATTCATTCCCTGTCACCTCTGTGTGTTCAGTGTCCTTGATTTCTGCTGAAGGACCCACTGCAGCTTTTTACATATGTTGTGTCTGATGAAGTTTTTTTTGTTGCAGTTAAATGCTCAGATTCCTTCTAGATACGTTGGCTAGTGAAAAAGCAAGGCCGGTACTGAGTGTGTAATCTGTCCAGGAGAAAATGAGGATGAGCACACTGACTGCTCAGCCCCCAATACATTGGTAGCTGGCCTGGAGGCGTGGCATAGGAGGGAGACTGTGCTGTGTACCTTTTATAGTGTTTGAATATTTTTTATTTACATGTGTTCCATTTTTTAGTTTGTTTCATTATGAAATATTTCATAAGTACAAAACGTGTGTTCAAAAGGTATGAAGAATTATAAAGCCATTGCTAATGTGTCCCCCATCCAGTTAAGAACCAGAACATTCTTGTTGCCTTTAAAGCCCCTTGGGTACCACAGAATAACACATTTCAAAAGTGAAGGAAGTACTGTCCTGCCCTCCCGCCAGCCTGTCATGGCTGTTTCCATTTCTCATTCCTTTCCAGTTGTTTCCATATCCACATACATAGTCCTCTTTATAATCAGAAGCCGGTTTCTCTATAGAAGTAGCATCACGGTCCACATAAATTTTGTTTGTGAAGTTGTATTTAGAAGCAGAGGAATAGTTTGAGAACTAGAACTAGATCTTTACTCTTGCTTCCATTTCCTGGAGAATTCCTCCACCACCACCACCCCCTTTTTTTTAAACACATTGCTTTTTTCAATTACAAAAGTAACAGGTGCTGACAGAGTAAAGAAAATAAAGGATAATGGTTTTTCTCCCCAGTCCAACCATTTGCTGTGTGTCCTTCCAGACTTTTCTACTTTTAAAACAGTAAATGGGATGGCAGTACTCCTGTTCTTTTTTTCCTAGCCTTTGCTGGACACCAGTACCTGCCAGCATGTCCAGCAGACACCTTTGCTGGGCCAGCCTCCTGCTTCTCACCTCCGAGTGCTGGAGCGGGGTCGGGGGCACCACACCCCTAGGCCCAGGCACCCGAGGAGCCAGGAGCGCCGCCGTCCACCTCGCCATCTGTCTGCTCTCACCCTTTGGCTCTCCTTTTCCGGGCGCCCTTGTCTTCTCTTGGCCCCCTTGTTTCTCTTTTATCCCCACTGCCGACAGGAGCGATGGAAGCTCCTTTTGGTGGGAGCATAAGTGGCTTGTTTGTTTCGTTTTGAAATTTTTGCAGATGCAGCAAGAACAGAGAATAGCAGATACCCACATATCCACCACCAAGATACTTGTTTTCAGCTTAAAGTATTGCAGGAAAGCCATGGTTTGTGGTGTTAATACTTTACTGTTCTTGGGAGATTGTCTGCAATGAGCTTTCGTCACTTTTTAAATTACCCAAGCTTTGTTGAATACAAAATGGATATTGTAAGAGTCAGATCAAAAAGAAGTTGGGAATGTTTTGGAATTCTTCATTTAGATGCATGACTACATAGTCTTTTTTTCGTTAATCCTCTCTGAGGCTCTGGAATTTTGAATCCCCTGTAATATAACATTCCTCAATGCCTTTTTGGACTTACATGAAATCCCCAAACCTTCTGAGGAATTTAAAAAATTATTTTGCCATTTTTATGTTCCAAGAGAAACAATTTTAAACTTTTTTAGTATTTAATTTAGATCAGTATGTTATTATGTTATAGTCAAAGATAGCTTTAATATAAACTTAAGTATAATGTTACAAGACAAAATGGTTATTTGTATAATTTATTTTACATCATATAAGGGAAAGTAGATTTGTTGGCAGAAATGTTTAAATGGTACATCATGCTTAGGACTAAGTATATGTTAAATTATGGTTTAAGACAACTGCATTTTAGCACATCAAAAGTTTTTGTTAAAACTTAGACACCATGGTGCCTTCCTTATTTTTTCACTTTATGAACATCTCACCTATTCAGAAAATTAAATTTTATAAAAGTGATTCACTCCCTAATTAAGAACTTTGACTTCTTACATTCTGCCCTGAAAAGTCAAGTGGTTTCCTTTGGTAATTCTGGAGTTCCATTGCTGAGTGACTCCGAAAGAGGAATACAGTTTCTGATTCTCTGTGAGTGCCCTTGTCCATGTGTCTTCTCTCTAGGACACCTTTTTTGAGCCCCAGAGAGACCCTGAAGTGCCTGTGACCGTAGGGGAGATGCACGTTTACAGAGCTGGTGGGCTTGCTCTGGAACAGATCTGCAGCGCTCTCTCTGTCTTTATGCTTCTGACTCACTTCTATTTCAGTGTTAGTGTCTCTCAAGTTGGAATAAAAGTGATGCACACTTGTGATCCTGGGAGCACCCCCGTGGGGGCTGGCAGTGCTGGCCTCACAGTGAACTCACCGAGTGGAGTTGTGAGAAGGCTGCCGTGCCCCCAGCTGCCTCTCTGCAGGCTGGCTCAGTGGGCTTCTGTCTTTTTAAGAGAAAAAAATTAATTAGCCACGCAGTTGACGGGCACTGACTCGTAAACAGTGACTTTGAAATGGGGCCATTTTCACCTTCACCGTGTGAGCTGCCGGCCCTCCAGCAGGACCCCTCATGCCTCATGGAGACTGCCCTGGCCCAGGGTGCTGTCGCAGCCCTTGCGCCCGCGTGCTGGGCTCTGCATGTGCCGGAGGGCCTTGTGGAACGGAGGGGGTCGTGGTCGCCACTGCCCCTCAGTCCAGGCTGCGCAGCGGCTTCCTTGGACCCCCACCCTGGTGGTGCTGCGGAGGCGCAGGAGAACGGCAGGGTGGTCCGGCGACACGGGTGCTTTCTGACCTGACTTTTGTCTCCTTAGGCAACTGCACCTGGGGAATGAATTGTAGGTTCATACACCCTGGAGTGAATGACAAGGGGAACTACTCCCTCATCTCCAAAGCCGACCCCTTCCCACCTAATGGCGCCCCGCCTCTTGGACCTCACCCGCTGATGCCTGCCAGCCCTTGGGTGCGTGAGCTCCTCTTCCTGTTCTCTTGTGAGCCAGGTCAGAACTCTGTACCGCAGGTGACCCTTAAGCTTAAGAAAATTTAATGTGCCTCGCGTGGAAGGCGGTGTTGTGACCTGCCGAGCCCCGAAGCTGCCCTTTAGGGGCTCCGCTGCCTCCACCTGCCCAGGGCATGTGTTGAGGCCCGGGCGCGAGGCCTGTGGCCACTGGCTGGTGGTTTTAGGTGATGACTTGACTGCCCTATTTCTCT
Source organism: Bradypus variegatus (assembly GCA_004027775.1). Classification (NCBI taxonomy): domain Eukaryota; kingdom Metazoa; phylum Chordata; class Mammalia; order Pilosa; family Bradypodidae; genus Bradypus; species Bradypus variegatus. Next base: position 21,844 of record PVKY010000613.1, read on the forward strand.
ATGGATTTTAAAGTTTTTCTTGTTTTCTTGTCTTTTCTGATTTTTTAATAGGGTGGGCCAGTAGTTGATGAAATTTTGCCTCCACCCCCTCCAGAGCCCCCAACAGAGAGTGCCTGGGAGCGAGGACTCCGGCATGCAAAGGAGGTAACCTATTCTAGTGGAAACCCAAGAAGGAAAATACTAGTGGTGGCACTAGTACGCAACTCCCGTTAGCGTTTCTTTAATCCAGAGAATGGCAGAGAGTGCAGTAAGGCCTTTGAGGTTGGGGGTGTGTTTCTGTGGCTGCTTCTAGGAGTTGAGGAACAGGAAACACTGGCTAGCTTTCTCCTAGGCAGGCTGGGCCATGGGCAAACCCTGAGAGGCCAGTGGGGCCCAGCCCAGCTACACAGACTCATGACTGTTTGTGCCTTGGGCAGTGGTCAGCCAGCCCCCCCCAGTGTGGCACGGAAGAGTAGCCCCTGCCGTCAGTGCCACTGGCCAGAGAGAGCTTGGCCACCTGGAGGCACAGGCAACACACACAGCTCGCTGTTCCCTCCAGGGCTACTGGCAGTCTGGACGAGCCTCTCTCACCTCCACTGATCCCCAGCCATGTGCTCGCCTCTGTGTCCTCCCACCCAGAAGGACCCCCGTGCTCAGGCCAGCTGCCCCCTCCTCTCCCTTTTTACAGCTGCACCCTGACCCCCAACGGCGTAGGCTGTGGCCTTGCCATTTTGTAATAAGCCTCCAGGTCAGCTTTTTCAGCAGGGTGACAGACTATACACAACATTTTCTTCCTCACTCCCCCAGTACATGCTCAGCACATTTTCCTTTCTTCTGAGACTCAAGTGAGTTGGTGTGCCATTTCTCCAGGCGTCATTGCAGCATGCACACTCTTAACGTCCCCACAGAGCTCTTCCCTGAAGGAATAGTCTGAGCTCCCTGATTCAGTTCCAAGACTTTCCATAGCAAGCGATGCAGTGTTTGACACCTTGCTTGGATGTGCGGGAGCCCTGTGGCTCTCTCTCATGGAAGTGTCCTGAATGCTGAGGGCAGATGTTTGCTCAGAGGCAGGACATGAACTTTGTTCTGACCCCCCTGGGCCTGGGTCCCGAGAAGGGGTGCACTTGGGTTCCAGAGCTGGAGGCTGCCCTTCGTCCTTCCCTGCCCCTCCGGCATCAGCCCGGTCAGGGCCAGGGCGCGTGGTGGCTGGGTCAGGACGTTGGGTCCTCTCAGGTGCCCTCAGCACTGGCCACCAGTGTTTCGACCCCGTGCTGACTTCTTTCTTCTTACAATGGTAGGTGTTAAAAAAAGCAACCATTCGGAAAGAACAGGAGCCTGATTTTGAAGAGAAAAGGTTTACAGTAACCATTGGCGAAGACGAACGGGAGTTTGACAAAGAAAACGAAGTTTTCCGAGATTGGAATTATCGGATCACAAGAGATGTCAGAGATACAGCGTAAGGAAGCCCTGCCTTTCCCCCTCTCACCTTGGGCTGAGGAGGCCGCCCATGCTGTGCCTCATGTCCTCTGAGACCCCTCTTCACACCTTTGGAGAGAGAGTGACGTTGCCCCCAGCCGTGCCAGGCCCGTGCCCCAGGAACTGCGGTGGGCTTGGGTCTGATGCTTGCCGGCTCCCGCTGGGCTTGCAGTGATTCTGACTTTCCTTTTGTGGTTAAGTTTTCTGTTGTTTGCTTCTGCGAGGAATTGCTATGGCCTGAGCCAAGGGGCGTGTGCACAGGGGCGGAGCTCTCAGAGCATTCTGGGCTCCTGTGAGCTCTAGGAGAGTTCCAGTAGCTCTTGCTGAACCTCCACAGGTCTCGCTGACTCCTCCCCAGCCCTCCCCATGTTACCCAGGAACCAGAAAAACTGATGAGATTTGTCTCTCAAATCCCAAAGCCCAGTAGGTGTGACCCTGTTCGTGGCAAATGCTGTCTCTATTGTCTTTCCACCCCCAAAATCTTACTGCCGTTCTTTTCAAATATAGTATACCGAAGAGGTGTGTGCTGGTTGAAAAGAGGAGGCTCCTCTTTGGGAATTGTCTAATGCAGAGAGTGCAGCTCCCATCTGTCCCCTCTCCTGCTCCTCAGGGCCCCATAGCTGTGTTGGAATCATCTCAGGGTGTCTCAGGAGCAGCATGGGTTACCGTCACTTGACGTGAACGAGAATTTGACCAAGGAGCCTGATTGGTTTTAGCATTCTTATGGTCTCGTTGCAGTGCTTGTCCCGTTTACATTTGCTGTTAGAACACTGTCCTCCCGACGAGTTGAATGCTTAAATGCCAGTAAAGGGCACAGAAAAAAGGAGCCCGTGCAGTGCTTGTGCCTTTGGGTCAGTCGCCTTGATTTGAACTGACAAGGCCGTTCCCGGTGCCTGTGTTCCCTGGGCTTCCTGACTGCAGCAGGGTGCGGGGGCCGGCACAGCAGCTCAGGCTGAGGAGGTTGAGATTTAAAGGCACAGTTGGAACATTCATGAGTCGACTCTGCTCTCCTGCTGCTCCCCCTGGGCACATGGCTGAAGCTCTTTGGGCCTCTGGTTTTTCTCCTGTAAAGCGGGGGTGCCGGTCTTGTCCTTCCTGCCCTTGGGGCCTTTGGCGTGTCATGGGCGCTGGTGTCTACGGAGCCCTGTGGAGACCACGGAAGGGGATCTGGGTGGTGCAGGGACCGAGCCTTCAGCTTTGTCCCGGCACAGGGGCGTCTCGTGGCTCTCCCTGCTGTTCCTGGAGTGCCCTCCACGTGTGTGTTCTGCTCACCTGCCATGGCTCTAAAAGCCCGTGGGCTGGGGGCCTGGCCCGGCACACTCCAGGCTGGAGGCGGAAGACCAGGCTGAGGTTCTCCTAGCTGCCTTAGAGCCCGGTTTTCATGTGTGTTTGTTTTTTACCACCCACTGTGCCTCAGAATTGACTGGGGGTCCTTTGCAAAATGCACGTGCCGTTTCCCGCCCCCAACCCAGGCCTGGTGAGTGGCCACCTCCAGGTGGTCTCACCATGGATAATGTTGGAAAAGCTCCATGGCTGTTTCTGATGGGCACTTGGTTAGGAGCTTTTCAGTCAGGGGCCAGTCAGGAGCTCGAAGCCATGCTGGTTTTTCCAACTGAGAGTGTTTGCTGTGAAGACTTTTTACCTAGGTGATTGTAGGCCCAAAAAAGCCGTCAGGTACCGTCAAGGCAGTCACCACCTGCAGGGGAGAGACAAAGGGTGGAGATTGGAACTGTCCAAACTTAGAAGCTTGGAGGACAGGTCTTGCAGATCTGAAGTGCAGACCCCTGAGGTTGGGCAGGGGGACACCTGCTCTGCTGGCCTCTGAGGTGGGTGACAGGGCTGGTCCTGCCCATGCACTGGGGAGCAGCTGCTGCCCAGTGAGAGTGTCCTCCTGGATGCTGCTGATGGGGAGGGGGTGGGGTGGGGGGTGCAAGCCCATTCTGCCTCCCCCAGCCTTGCCAGCTCCCAGCACCCACCCTGGTCAGGCCCTCCCTGGGAACAGCTGGCACAGCAGGGGTGCGCTGTGCAGCATGCAGAAGGGGGCATAGAAGGCACAGCAGGAGCTTAGCAAGTGGCTCAAACTCCCGGGACTCAGACTGAGTCTGGATCGGTGTGGCTTGCTGGGGTTCTGCCATGTGCAGGATCCTGCCCAGGTGTTCACACCCGGTTGCAGGCCTGTGGGGTCGCTGCTGCGTCCCGGCCTCATGTGGAGGAAGGGGAGCGCAACTCTGATTCAGTGCTGGGGCTCCCGCAGTGGGCCCAGCATTGCCAGGGGGCAGTGTCAGAAATGCTGGCTCTCACACCCCACCTCTGGCCCACCGTGTGGGAAACTCGGGCTGCTGGGGCCAGCGGTCTGTTTCCTGCAAGCCTCCGCTTGATTCTCGTGCATGTTAAAGTTTGAGAACCACTGATTTCAAGTAATCCCGGGCGTGGACGCCCCTCTTTAAACGTAGCCCTTTATTTAGTTCCCTGTCATTGAGTTTGGGGTCGGGAAACTGCAGAATTGCCACCTAGAATCTACTTAGAGCAGTCAGGTGTGTGGAGGGGTGCTGCCAAGTGGGGGTGTGAGGCTCAGCTTCCCTTGTAGAACCAGTGGAGTGTGGCACCCACTTGAGAACGCTTTAAGAAACATTCTGAGATGGTGTAAAGGGCAAGAAAATTGTTTCTTAATTTATACCCTTTTTGGAATTAAACAGAATCTGTTCAACAGGATCACTGGTCAAAATAATGATTTCCAGGCAGGCACATCCATATCGGGTGCTGGGGACATTCCTGAGACTGTTCTCCCACCTCCAGAGGAGCGTGCAATCCAGAAGAAGTAAAGGGGCCTGGGATGCAGGGCTGTCATCTGGGGGCCGTAGGACTGTCGAGGGTCGTTCCACTGCCTAGTGATTCTGCTTCTAGGCTCAGGGCCGGGCCCCGTCCACTCCTGGCCAGGTCCCACGGTGGGCGGCAACCCAACTGTCTGTGGAGTGCCCCGCTCCTGGGGTAGGATGTTGAGGGGGCTCCGGGGGAACCAGCAGCAGTGGTTTGTGAGCGTTGGGTGCTGGTACTCAGAGAGGGTTTTAGGGGACAGGGGCTGCCTTGTTGGTACAGTGCTGAACCGAGTAGACGATGCGAGGAGCCTGGCCGGTGGTCCTTGCCCCCGTCGGAGGGCGCTTGGGGGTGTGCTGCTTCCCTGCCCTGGTGGGTCAGGCCTCCCATAGGGGGAGGTGAGAGGAGTTCTTCAGAGGTCCTGTGGTCAGACACGGGGGCCCTGATCCAGGGAGGGCCCGCAGTGCCAGCTGCTCTGGGTTCTCTGGAAGTGGCTTGCACCTGAGATCTGCTGGTCCCGCTCCCAGGCACGCTGAGGGCAGGTGGGGGGCAGGTGTCAGCAGGGCGGGGGCCCGCACCTCCTCTGGGGCCCTTCCCCCTCCCCGCTGCCAGCTGCAGAGTTGCTACTGAAGATGGAATCTTTTTCTTGAGTATCTCTTCAGTTATGTCATTTCTACTGTGTAGAAACATTACTGACTTATGTGCATTAATTTTCTGTCCTGCCACTTTGCTGAATTTGTTTATTAGCTCAAGTAGGTATGTCATTGATTTCTCAGGGTTTTCCAAGTATAGGATCATATCATCAGCAAATAATGATTATTCTAATTAAAGATTATTGGAGTAGTGTGAGGATTAGATTGGTTCAAAGAAGTCTGGCTGTTTGGAATGAAAAAAGGCTGTGTTATTTGGCATCTCCAGCCCTGGGTTTGTCTCCTCACCAGGGAACACTTGAGACGGTGCAGTGAGGTGACTAAGAGCAGTGAGGCAGCAGTGCCAGCGAGGCCACCCCAGGCCCTGGGGACCAGAGATCACATCCACGCTGTTCCTCTGCGGGAGAGAACTGGTCTGGAGCTGAGAAACTCCCCGGAGACCCTCAGGCCACGTGTCCCAGTGGGTGCCCTTTCCCTCCCTTCAACCCACCCAGCCAGCACCCGAGGAAAGGAAGGGAAGTTCCTGCCGATGCTGCCCCTGCCCCCAGAGTTCAGGCAAAGCCCCCCGTTGCCTGGGGCAGGAGCACATGGCTTCAGGCATGTCTGGAGTTTACTTTCGCGTCCAGTGTGGGGAGGGCTGGCTCTTAGTTTCCTCGCGATGCTGGTCAGTTTTCCTGTTGCTGTTTGCTGGAAGGTCCATCTTTGCCCCAGTGAGATGCCATTTTTCGCACCTGTACTCGGGTCTGTTTCTGGACCATTCTACCCCAGGGTTCTGTAATGCTTCATGCACCAAACAACACTGTTGAATCGAGGCTCTCTGTGATGTTTTAATGTCTGCAAGGCTATTTTGGAAAACCTGACAACATTTTTCAGCATTTTCTTGGCTGTTCTTGCGTGTTTGTTTTTCTATGTGAACTGGAGCGGGTCTGGCTCCATGAAAAAGCTTACCAGTATTGTTGTTGGGATTACCTTGACTTTATAAATCCACTTAGGAGAATTGACCTCTTTGTCAAGGGTGAAGGACATCTTTCCATTTACACAACTGTACTTTTCTGTCTTTCCAGGAGCATTTTAAAGTTTTTCACAAATAATAGGTTCTGCACATTTCTTGTAAAATGTATTTTGTTCCTAGTATCTTGTCTTGTTGCTATTGTAAATGAGGTTCTCTGCCCTAAATGATTATTTGTGTGCATAAATTTAGACTGTCAGTTTCTGGTTGTTGGTTTTTTATCCTTCTGCCTTGCTGAGTTCTCTTTAGGCATTATCACTGACTCTTTAGGCTTTTCCGGTATCTTCCTGTGTTATTTGCGGGTGGAGGCAGCCCCACTCTTCCTGGTTCCAAGCCTCTCCTTGGCTCCTGAGGGTGCGGGCAGACCCTGTGGAGTGGCCCTGGGGACAGTGGCTCCGTCCTGGTTTCTGATCTCGATGGAAATGCCTCTCAGGCTTACCCGTGAGGCTAGATGCTGACTAGGTCTGCAGCAAGTAAATACATTGATTACATTAAGAAAGTCTCAATTCCTGTTTTCTTGGGTATTCATCAGGAATCGGTGTCGGATTTTTGTCATCTCTGGGTGTAATTCTGTGATTTTTCTTTTTTCTTTTTTAGGTGTATTACTGTGTGTAGTGTATTAAAGTAAGATTTACTTTGTACTCCCTGTGTTTCAGCGTGGAGCCTTATGCAGATCCTTACTACGACTACGAAATAGAACGGCTCTGGCGCGGTGGGCAGTACGAGAACTTCAGGGTGCAGTACACGGAGACAGAGCCGTACCACAACTACCGGGTGAGTGGGCCACGTGCAGGCCTGAGCCCAGCCAGCCCTGCTATCAACAGCACCTCTTCCTACTTGCACGGGCCTTTCTGTGGGTGAATTCCGTTGGCACCGTATACTCATTTCAGGCCTAAGTGGGTTGGTTGTGGAGGGCAAATTTAGATCCATTGGTTAAATCTGTGGTGGCTTGAGCACAGACTTCCCTGAGTTTACATTTGTTCCTGCTGTGTTTTTTAGTTAGGTTGGATAGTTAGTTTACTGACAGGAGCCTGCTGTTCCCCGGTCCCCATAGCTGCAGCACCTGTCCTTGTCACTGATGGACTTGGTGAGCCACCTCCTGGGCCAGTCTGAGCCTTGGAGAGTGTGTCTGTTTGTAGTCGTAGTCGTGTGGTTCCGGCCTGAGAGCCTGAGTCCCACATGTGTAGGGTGGTGAGAACGCTGCCCCCAGGAGAGGGCCCACTCGGAGCAGTTGTCACGTGTTGGCTTCTCTGACAGCGTGGCAGGTTTTCAGGAGCAGAAGAGGGGGCTACCCAGGGCCCACCCAACAGTGAGCCCCACCGTGGCCCAAGGCCCATCTGGAGCAGATTCCTGGCTGGGGTTGACTGCAGGGATAGTAGGCCTTGTCCCGGGGGCAGCCTGGAAGGAAGGAGGACCTCCTGGGTCGCTCCAGCCACGCCCTCCTTGCTGTGCCCAAGAGAAGAGCCCGAGCCCAAGTCCCAACCGCTGGGCCCACTCCCAGAGGCAGCATCAAGCCTGTCTTGGGTGCTGGGATGTGGGGGTTTGTTCTGTTTTAACCTTGAGTGTTAGAGCAAATGAGTAAGAGAGAGCGGGATGGCCACTCAGAAGGTGTTTGAGGATTGCACCTGGAAAACAAGGGCCAGCAGTTTGGAGGTGCGTGCTCTGTCCCAGAGCTTACAAAGGGAGGTGCTTGGTCTGCCTGGCGACGTGTTGCCCTCCCCTCACCTCAGAGGCAGCTGCTGTCGCCTCCATTTTACAGAGGGGCTGGCTGAGTCCGGGGAGCTGCCTGGTCACCCAGCTGGCAAACAGTTGGCCCCGGCTTCCTGGGGGGTGGCGGTGCACCAAGGCCACGTTCCGCTCTCCTTTTGGACTTCCTCTGTTTCTCAGTGTTGTTTCGGGGAAAACCTTGAATGGAAGCCCCCTCTTGAGGAGATTGTGCCCTCCTCCCTCCCTTCACCCGCTCTCTTCCCCTCACTCATGTGCTTTCCATTGTAACGGGTTTAATGGTCACTTGTGTCTGTGTGTTTGGCTTTTTGACCAAGGAAAGGGAAAGGGAGCGAGAGAGAGAGAACAGACAGCGCGAGCGGGACCGGGACCGGGAGCGAGAGCGCGAACGGGAGCGCCGGCAGAGGGAGCGTGAGCGGGAGCGGGAGCGCGAGCGCGACAAGGACCGGCAGCGGAGGAAAGAGGAGTGGGAGAGAGAGCGAGCCAAGCGGGACGAGAAGGACAGACAGCACAGAGACCGGGACAGAGAGAGAGAGCGGGAGAAGGACAAGGAGAAGCCAAAGCCCCGGTCCCCACAGCCACCAAGGTAGGCACCCACCCTGGCTTTCAGGGTGCTTTGGGGCCCATAGCTGCTCACCCGCAGTTCCCAAATCTAAAAGCGTGTTTGTGAAACCCCCCAAAGCATCCCCTCTGACCTGAGCCAGAGCAAGGCTATCCTCACTGGCCGTGAACGTGCTCGAAGCTGGCTGAGGACAGATGGCAGGCGCTGCCCAGACCGGCCGTTGCATCACGGCCGCTCTGCCCCCGGTGACTGCCCTCAAACCCGAGCGAAGCCCTGGGCTGGGGCAAGGAGCTGGGTTTTGCAGTGCCTCTGTCCCTGCAGGGGTGCAGGTCCCATGAGTCTTTCTGGGGAGAAGGGCCAGGGCTCCTGCAGGAAGTTTGTTGCCCTCTCCAGGGGTGGCTCCTGCTGGTGGGGGGCTCAGTGGGAGGAGCTGGTACAAGTGCTGCACTGGGCAGGGAGCACCCAGCCAGAGGCACTGTGGGGTTGGGGACTTTACAAGCATGTAGGAAGGCAGCACCCGGGCAGAGCGGGTGGTCCTGAGAATCAGGAACTGGGTGAGATTTCATTGTTTGGGTTTGGGGCTGGGGTTTTACAGCTTTGTTAGATGTAATTCACATGCTGTAGAGCTCACCCATCTGGTTTCCGGTGTGTTCACACAGCCTTGCACCAGGCATCTCCACAGCCAATTCTAAAACATTTTCATCACTCCAGAAAGAAAACTTCCCCTACCCATTTAGCAGACGCTCTCCGTTACCCCAAGTCCCCAGCCCCAGATTTGCCTGTTCTGGGCGTTTCATATAAAGGGAGTCATATGATATTTGTCCTTGAATTCTGGCTTTTTTTACTTAGCATAATTGTTTAAGGTTCATCCACATAGCCCGCATCACAGCTTTGTTCCTCTTTGTAATGGTAATATTCCATTGTATGCATGCGACACATTTTCTTTATCAGTTCATCACTGCTGGACATTGGGTGTTGTCTACCTTGTGGCTATTGTGAATAATGCCGTCAAGAATATTCGTGGACAAATTTTTGTGTGGATCTGTTTTCTGATCTCTTAGGATGTATGTTTAGGAGTGAAATTACCATATGGTAACTCTATGTTTAATTTTTCGAGGAACTGCCAGACTTTTCCGAATCAGTTGCACCGTTTTGCGTTCCCACTAGCACCCTGTGAGAGTTCTGTTTGCTCCACACCCTCATCAACACTTGGCACTGTCTCTTTTTGATTGTAGCCAACCTGGTAGGTGTGGAAGGGGATCTTGTGGGGGTTTGATGCGCATTTCCCTGATGGCCGATGATGTTAATGATGTTGAGCATCTTTTCGTGTGCTTCTTGGCAGTTTGTGTGTCTTTGGAGAACTGTCTATTCAAATCCTTGGCCCATTTTTAAATTGGGTTGTCTTTGTATATTCTAGAATAGGTTTCTAATTAGAGAGATGATTTGCAAATACAGTCTCCTGTTCTCTGGGTTGCCTTCACTTGGTGTTCTTTTTTTTTGATTCAGTTTTATTGAAATATATTCACATACCATACAGTCATCCATGGTATAAAATCAACTGTTCACAGTATGAACATATAGTTATGCATTCATCATAACAATCTATTTCTGAACATTTTCCTTACATCAGAAAGAATCAGAATAAGAGTAAAAAATAAAAGTGAAAAAAGAACACCCAAACCATCCCCCATCCCACCCTATTTGTTATTTAGTTTTTATCCCCATTTTTCTGTTCATCCATCCATACACTAGATAAAGAGGATGTGATGCACAAGGTTTTCACAATCACACTGTCACCCCTTATAATCTACATCATTATATAATCATCTTCAGGAGTCCAGACTGCTGGGTTGGAGTTTGGTAGTTTCAGGTATTTACTTCTAGCCATTGCAATACATTAAAACCTAAGAGGTGTTATCTATATAGTGCATAAGAATGTCCACCAGAGCGACCCCTCGTCTCCATTTGAGATCTCTCAGCCACTGAAACTATTTTGTCTCATTTTGCATCCCCCTTTTGGTCAAGAAGATACTCTCAGTCCCATGATGCCAGATCCACATTCATCCCTGGGAGTCATATCCTGCATTGCCAGGGAGATTTACACCCCTGGGAGTCGGGTCCCACATAGGGGAGAGCAGTGAGTTCACCTGCCAAGGTGGCTGGGGCGGGGCACATCTGAGCAACAAAGAGGCACTCGGGGAGACTCTTAGGCACCATTATATGCAAGTCTAGCCTCTCCTTTGCAGTAATGAGCTTCATAAGGGCAAGTCCCATGATCGAGAGCTCAACACATCAAACCGCCAGTCCCAATGTTTGTGACAACAACTTGATGTTCTTTTAAACACAGAAGTTTTTCATTTCGATAGTGTCCAATTTATTGTTTTTTCTTTTGTCACTTGTGCTGTTGGTGTCATAGCTAAGAAGGCTTTGCCTAACCTGAGGTGACAAAGACTTACTCATGTGTATTCTTCTAAGAGTTTTATAGCTTTAGCCTTACATTTAGGTCTGTGATCGATTTGGAGTTAATTATGAGGCATGGTATAAAGATGAGACTCTAATTGCTTCTTTTCCTTCTAGAAACCCAGTTTTCCCAGCACCATTTGTTGAAGACTATTCTTTCCCCATTAAATGGTCTTGTCAGCCTCTCCAAAAATCGCTTGACCGCAGATGTATGGGTTTAGTTCTAGACTCTCAGTTCTGTCGCAGTGGTCTGTGTGTCTGTCCGTATGCCAGGGCCACACTTTCTTGATGGCTGCAGCTTTGTACTAAGTTTTGAAATTGTGATGTGCAAGTCCTCCAGCTCTGCTCTTTTTCAAGATTTTTTTGGCTATTGTGGGTTCCTTGCATTTCCATCTGATTTGGGGATAAACTTGTAAATTTCTATCAAAAAGGCAGTTGGGATTTTAGTAGGGGTTACATTCATTCCGTAGGCTGATTTGGGGGGTGTTGTAGTTTGCTAATGCTGCTGGAATGCAAAACACCAAAAATGGATTGGCTTTTATAAAAGATGGATTATTTGGTTACACAGTTACAGTCTTAAGGCCATAAAAGGTAACACATTAGCAATCGGGTCCCTTCACTGCAGGATGGCCAATGGTATCCGGAAAGTCTCTGTTAGCTGCGGAGGCACGTGGCTGGCGTCTGCTCCAGAGTTCTGGTTTCAGAATGTCTTCTCCCAGGACTTTCCTCTCCGGGCTGGAATTCCTCAAAACTGTCACTCTTAGTTGCTCTTGGGGTGTTTGTCCTCTCTTAGCTTCTCCGGAGGACAAGTCTGCTTTCAACAGCCGTCTTCAAACTGTCTTCAATCTGCAGCTCCTCTCTTAGCTTCTGTGCATTCTTCAAAGTGTCCCTCTTGGCTGTACTGTGCTTCTTCTGTCTGAACATATACACTGCTCCAGTAATCAAGGCCCACCCTGAATGGGTGGGTCACATCTCCATGGAAACACCCAAAGGATTCCAATCTAATCAGCATTAAAACATCTGCCCCACAAGATTGCATCAAAGAATATGGCTTTTTCTGGGGGGCATAATACATTCAAACTAGCACAGAGGGCCTTGCCATCTTATAGTTTTAGTCTTCCAACCCATGAACAGGGTGTATCTTTCCATTTTTTAGACTCGATGAAGTTTTAAGAGCCTTTACAGAAAGTCCCATTGACAAAGGACCAAAGTGCGTTCAGGGGGCAGTAGCCACCCTCTGTGACGTCCATCCGCCGTGAAGCTGAGGATGTCGACAGGATTCCCTGTCAGGAAACTCTTCAGAGGCCTGTGGGCTACAAGCAGGCATGGATTTTTTGGTTTGTGTGTCATAAAAATCCAAATGTTGGGCTACTCTTGGTAAAGCAGAGCCTGGCTGCACTGTTGGGGGTGGGGGCTCGCTCGCACGGTGCACCGTGGTCCCTGCCCCGCTGCCCTGGGCCCAGGCACCCTCCTCAGGCGCCCACTGCCTGGGCCCGGAGCCTTTGAGCCTCCCAAGAGAGATGCTGGTTTTGTTCCAGAGATAATGAAAGTGGACCCTCCTCCCTCGGCCTGGCCCCTGTGACTGGAGCGTCCTTTCTTGGGTCCAGTTGTTTGTAAAGTAAAATTTCAGGTCTTTGTCGGCTTTCACTGTAAGGCTGCTTCTGGCTGCAGGCCGACCCCTCGCCATCCGGGCTACAGCGAGTGGAGCTCCCTAAGTCCGCTCTTTGTTTTCCTGCTTTCCTAACGTTGGGGAAATAATATTCGTAGGATTTCAGAGTAAATCAGATAGGAGTCTATTTGTTAAAAGGCTATTTTGACAAAGCTGTTTATGTTACAATAATCACTCTACGTTATTTTGAAGTTTATATAAAATTCACTTGAACAGAACAGCTTGATATTGATCCTTCTTTGGAACATCTGTGGAAAAGATTTGATAAAGTTAAAGGGGAAAAACGGGGGGAGTTTTAACAGCTAATTTTATCTTGTTAGGCCCTTGGAAGCCCTTTCCCTTAAAGTACTGTCTCTGTGGGTTTTTTGTTTAATTTCCCTGGAGACTTCTTGACACGGGGAATACTGCCGGAAAGACAAGGGACCCCAGCACCACGTGCTCACGCCCCACTTACACCCTGCTCATGGCAGCACCACTGTTCACACCCTCTTAACACCCCACTCACATCAACACTGCCTGTTCCCACTCCACTCACATCCCACCAGCTTCTGCTCTCCTTGCTCTTGCTTCCAAGTGCTCTGGTGGCCAGTTCCCCTTAGACCCCTGTGCCCAGGCAGGCACCCCTCCCTGCCCTGTTGTCTTGCAGGCTCTGGTTGCCCTGACACATACACTCACTGCCTGTTGTGGTGTCCCCATTCTGGAGTGTGGCCTCCAGAAGGGCAAGCATCTGCTTTGTGCACCACTGCGGGCTCGGCGCCTGTCACAGAGCCCGGCACACAGTTGCTGCTGCTCACTGCTTGATGGAGGCCACAAAAAAAATTTAGATTTGGTAGTGACCTGAATGTTATCTTATGTGACACACTTGTATGTGCTAGGGTTGATAAAATTGTCTTCCCAGATTCATAAAGTGGCTCTGAAGAGCCTCACCTCCCTGCACACCCACATCCTCATGTTGGGAGCAGAAAGACCCAGAAAGGCTGTTTAACCTCCAGGCAGGGGGTGTCTGGGTCCCAGCCTCCTTCTGCCTGGGTGGGTTTGCGGGCAGGTGCCGGGGCCCAATCTGCAAGTCTGCTTTTGTGGCCACAGACTCCATCCCCAGCTCCTGGAGCCTCATGCCCGTTGTCTAACAGCTGGGAGCTCTACCAACCAGGCGTCTGCATTTCCAGCTCAGGGACTTTCTTTTGAATGTCTGTTGGAAGATGGCCCTGTCAGGGTTCTCTCTTGATACCTCAGACCTGTGATGTCTGTTAGAAAAGGCCTGAGCTTCATCAGGTAACTTCCACTCAATTAGGAGTCTAGCAACAGACAATAGTTTAAAAGTAAAGAACACTCAAGACAAGAATTCACCTTTAACATATTTTTACTAAAAGGAGCACTTAAGGTAAAAGGAACAAGTTTACAGTGTAAGAATTAATTCATACATTGCTGAGCCAGGGAGCCCCAGACGCAGCTGGACATGAGATCAGTGAGCTCCCTCTTGTCTGAGTTACAGAAAACTTGTAGCATCTTGATTTAGAGTAACTTTAATTAAGTCATACTCTGTTTTTACATTAAATGATGCTTCATGAACGTGAATGTCTCACGAAGCAAAGCTTCTGGATCCATAAGTGGTTCAAGATCAAAGGAAGGTATCCATGTTATCAGAGACTTAGCATTGAATGCCTGTAAAACTCTATTGATAATGCTTTTATTAAGGTATGAGTTCCCTAAGAGCAGTATAACACTTGTACAAAGTTTAAAAATCAGAAAAGAGATTACTGTTACTTGTCTCTTACTTGTTAATATAGTTTTCTTATTTTATTTTAGGATTAGTTTAACCATTACATCATATTGATAAACATACATTTGATTAGGACAGTATTCAACCTTGCTACATTATTTATGACTTTTCTGTGATTAAAGTAACAGCTGTAGCCCATCCTGTTTTCACAGAGTACTAGGTGATTGCATGTTATCTATATCTAAGAAGGTTGAGAGGGCCTTTCTGCTTTCTTGAGAATATTCACAGCTTTTTTAACTGTTTAGCTTCTCCTTCAGTGTAATTTTCTAATATGGGACTTGAAGGGTATGAATCATCTATCCCAGTTATTATAGTAAGGCCTCTCCACTTTTTATCATTTGGAAATTGTACTTGAGTGTTTTCAGGTGAAAGTTCTGTTAAGTATGCTTTTATGTCAGAAGGAATAACTGGTTCTTTACTATTAGAACAGAAAATATGAGAGCAGCAAAGGAGTCAGAGTCCTCATTATTAGATTCCTCGGTAGAGATGTTATCCTGCGACAGCAGGATGTTATCCAGAGGCCAGCTGTCTCTCTGCTGTGGCCCACGTGGTACTAAGCTGTGGGGCAATAAGACTGCATGTGCAAGACAAATGCCCTTCTAGTGTTTATTTCTATTTTTGATGCTGCTTGATCTCTTCAGAGGAAAATGTAAGAGAAACCCAAAGAAAGTTTTTAAAAGGTCATGGCCTCTGTTGGACTGGCTACTGAGGACCAACCCCTGCCTTCTGTCTGGGTGCCACGGCCAACTCTGAGCTGACCTGGGGGCTTGAGGGCTCAAGGCCTCGGAGCTGAGCTAACAGGTCAGGGCTCCGGAGACACTAGACTCGGGCAGCAATTCCTAAATTGGATGCAGCTGTTTCTCACCAAACGGCGCTTGATGTTTTTTCCTTCCTCCAAGGCTCACATCCCTTTCTTCCACTTGCTCCCGGTGGCCACTCCTGGGGCAGGGCCTCATGTCTCTTGATTTCGCTGGTCACTGGGGGCCACTGAGTCTGGAGTCTAGTCTCCCACCCCTGTGTCTGGTCCAGCCAGCCCTGCTGCCGACCAGAATGGCGAGGGTTTCAGCTGAACAGTGTGTCCAGCCCTGTGCGCTTCCTTCCTCATCCCTCAGCCAGAGCAGATGTGACTCCTTTCTCAGGAGGCAGCTGGATTTCCCTGGCGATGACAGATGTGGTCTCTCCTTTGGGAAGAGTCTTGACCTTGGCAGGCTGGGGATTTTTAGTCATCAGTGGGATGGAAAGAACATTCCTCACCCAGAATAGGAGACTGGCTGGAATGTGCCGTTGTAGGGGTCTGCCCTGGGGCAAGACTTGGAGTGCCCATTGGACACCCTAAGTGGAGTAGGGGGTAAGGAACTGGAACCACGCGGGGTTTCTCCTGCTTCGTCTGCAGCCCACCCACCCCCACCCCCACTCCAGGGCAAGGGCAGCCGTGAGTGTGGTCCGTGCTGCTTGTGGGAGGGAATCTGCAGACCACCATGGGGTCCTGCTGGGCACTGCTGCCCCTCTGGGGTCTGGTGGCCAGCTGCTCCACACTGGCCTCCACTGGCCCACTCGGAGGCGGTGATCTTCAGGAGTTTCCTCCCAGCTCTTCTCTGGTCCTCATGGCTGGCTGGGGGCACTGTGCTTCACCCTCTCTTCACCCGGGTTTCCTTGGATAATTAGTCTTTGAGGACCTTTTGCCCTTGGTTGTTTCTGGTCTATTTTTAGACTAGAACCAAACTTTTCACCAGCTCTATAAAATGGGTGTATTTAAATAGGGTAAATCCCTTCTATGGAATCTGCTTCTAATCTTTATGGACATGCTGGTGGCAGTGGCTGGCTTGGTGCTTGCAGGCTGGAATTTGAGCTGAGGCCAGGTCATTACCTGTGCTTTTGCTTCAGCAAGTTATTTTTATTCTAGTTATAAATAGGATTTGTGAGCTGCCTACAGGGGATGCTGAGATGTTCATTATCTTTAAAGCTGTTTACTCAAACTTTCAGATTTACCTTTGAGGCTTTCTGTGCCCCTTCAGGGGTGGAAGTTGAAGACGCGTCTCACTTCCAGAGGAAACCTGCTTAGCCCTTACAAAGCAAGGGCTTGCCACCTGCACCCCCACCAGCACCGATTCCTTCGTTGTTTCCTGGTGGTCCTCGGGGTCCTCTGAGTGTGTCATCCTTCTCTGTAGGAGGGCTGGCCAGTGTGGGGACCCACACATCCAGGTCGCCTGGTGGGGACGCGGGGGTCAGGTGCTGTTCGACTCCTGGGCCGGGTGTGGTCACCTGCAGCCTGAGCTCACAGGGGCCTCGGGTTCCCGGGTTGGTGGGAGGGATTGAAAGTCCACGGCCCCAGACGTTGATGTCTTTGTGTGTGCTTTCCAAGGGCTGGTGCACATGGCTCTTTCTCCGAAGGGGTTGGTGACTCCCCCAGTATGTTAGGATCTTTGTCATAGGCTCACTCGCTGGGGTAGGGATTCTTACATGCAGGGTAACTGACCTTGGACTTGGCTGCTGCTGTTCTCTTTTCAGTTTGTGTACTTGGTCAGGTGCTCACACTTGCCCATAGCAGGTAGGAACGAACCCGCAGATCTTGACTGTCTGAGAAGCAGGTTTGAAAAGAGTGGGGACAACCCGGGTCTTTGGCTGGCCCTTTGGACCCTGCTGTCTTCTTTACAGAAATAAATGCTGGGTCTCCCTTTGTTCACTCTCTCTTTTTAATGACTTTTCCCCACCGCCTTCTTCAGAGAAGCTGTTTCTCATTTTAGCCTTGCCCTAAAATGGGTGCTGCTTATTTACACTTAGCCCACTGCCTGCTACATCTACACTTCATCTTGGCCTTTGAGATGCTGTGCCATTGGGGAGCAGCTCTTAGGCGTCAGAGCTGACTGATTTCATCTCGAACGTTGGTTGGGAACACATGGTGCCTCCCGCACCTTAGTGGTGGAGCATGTTTTTTGCACATGAGGACAGCGGTAAACAGATGCCAGGATGTGCGGCCCTGGGAGGAAAGTGGGTTCTGGTGGCCAAGAGGCTGGGGAGGCCCAGGTCCCACCCGAGAGCTTTTAGGGTCTGCTTCTAATAGCCGTGGACCGTTCTGTTCGCATGAAAGGGTGAAGTCTGGGAATTTATTAACCCTTATTTTTCCTTTCTCTCTCGGGCTCATCTGTCCTGAGTACAACTTGATGGCTTCGCTCCGCGAAAGTCACTCTGCTGGGGACACATTTGAAGAAAAACGTACACTGTTTTAACTTCTTACCCAGAAGTTGGCCACCCATTTAATAAGATGAATACATAGATAAATAGTCATTTCAATTGTATTACACTCTAGCTATAGAGGTCTGAAATCTGTAGATCTTAGATAAATGCAGATGTATACAAACATAAGCATGACTTGAAACCAGTAATGTAGAGTGCATTCAAATTATTACATGGTGTAAAGTTAGAGCTGTTTATTCATTGTGGGCTTTCAAGGGTTGGGAGGAGTGGAGAAATGATCAAGAACCAAAGACCATGTTAAGGTTTGGAAAAGTCAGAAAATGTGTCTCGGTGACAGGCCTCACTGCCTGAAACACAGTAGAGCCAATGACACCTGCCCCCACCTGACACAAGACGGACAGTTTTTCTTTCTCTTCACCCAGAAGTTAGCATCTAAGTGCAGAGGAACGTGACTGTCTTCTGACTCTCACAGCGGTCGCCAGTTACGTTGCTCTCAGCTGGCTCACGAGTCATGATTCAGTTGGATGTTTCCCAACTCTGGGTTCCCCACAGTGAGTCCCTCCCCACCTCCCTCTCCGAGCGGGAAGGACTGCCCACCTGCCCTGCCCAGTCCCACGCACCTCCACAGGAAGGGAAGGTGATGTTGGTGATGGTGCTGCCACTCTGGCAGGTTTTGGGGTCCCCTTTGGGGGCTGCCCGGCCTCTGACTGAGGATTTCACTCCCTGTGTCAGGTGCCGTGGACTCAGCACGTGTGTGGTGTATCTTGGAGGCTTCTGCTGGGTTCATTGGGAACAGAGTTGAGAAATGCCAATAGAATGCCCATGACACCCCATTCCATCTTGTGCCATCATTGTTTGTATATAGGTCCCTAGGAGTGACCACAAAAGTGACAGTCAGGGAGGGCCTTGGGAGCACACAGGGTTTCCTCGGGTGGGCTTTCCTGAGGGAGGAGAGGCAGCACCCGTGGGAGCAGGTGAGGTGCTTGGGAGCCTGGGGGCTGGAGACCCCAGCAGAGCTGGCCCTTGGCTGGGGATCAAGCAGGTATGGCTGCGGCTGGGAGGCTGCACCCGGCAACCCTGCGCTGGGATGGGCACCTGGGCACTGCTCTGTCTGTGCCCCACAGAGGTGCATGGAAGGAACCCAGTTCCTGCTTGCAGATGTCAACCCTGGGGGTGTTAGAGGAGAATCTTCATCTATTTTTATCTTTTTTTTTTTTTTTTTTAATCATTTACTCCAAACTTGGCAGCTGCTCAGTTGGAGTTCCCAGACACTCTGGGTGTGGCTGCTTTGTATTCCCTGCAGCTCAGGCTTTCTTGCTTCCTTGCCTGGTTGATGACGGCAGAGAGGCCAGAAGTGTGTTGGAGCTGACCTGGAGCCCTTTTGTTTTGTTCAAAGGTGTGCTTTGCTTCTGGGCGTGTTTAGGTTCCTTCCTAGTAAAGATGACCTCTGCTCCTGGGCGTCTCTTCTGCAGCCTTGAACAAAAGAACTGGGTGCCGGCCTGGAAGAGGGAAGCGGGGAAGACGTGGGTGGGCAAGACGTGGGCGGGTGGGCCACAGGAAGGGCCACTTCCTCTCTGCATTCTTGGAAGCCTGTATGCAAATTCTCGGTCTGTTCCTGACTGAGGCAATCGCTCAGCTTTTATTCACCCCGGGTTTTCCTCCCACCCACGCCCTCAGGGTCAGTGGTCTCCCCCACAGCAGGCTTTCCTGAGAGCGTCCCAGGGGTGGGGGTGGGGGTGGGCCCAGTGGTTTTGTCCCTGTGGTCTTCTAGTTCTGGTTGGGGTACCCTGGCCACCGGAAGCAGCTTCCTGAAGGGTTTCTGCTTCTCGGAAAGCAAAGCCACAGCCCTGTCCACTGTCGGCGGGCAGGATGGACTGGTCCCCAGAGCCTCTGAGACCCTCCCCAGCCCCATTAGCCTCCAGAGCACATCCACCCGTGGGGCCCGAGGTCGTGAAGCAGCGTGGGGCCAGCCCCTCCAGGTGTTCAGGGCAGATTAGCCTCAAGCCTGCTCCCAGATTTTTCCCCTTACTAACCATGCCAGGTTTAGTTTGCTGACGGGCACACAAGTCTTTTTCATTCACAACTGACGATAGTTGAGCTTAGAGACCGGTATTGAGTGACTCTAATACTGAACAAGAGCGGTGGGTTCTCTCCGATGCCTGTAACAGCCCGTCCATGACACCGGCGTTTCGTAAAGAGACGGAGTTTAAGGTTATGTGTGAAGCAGGAGAGCAGAGCCCAAAAATCTGCCTCCCCCTGTCTAAGGATTCAGGGTTTGTGTGGATGCAAACAAGGGGGGATGGAGTTGCTACTGTTACGATGGTGAGGACACACAGGGCCGGGGCCAGGCTAGAAGAGCCATCACAGCGGAAAGTTACAAAGGTGAGAATGGTTCAGTTTCAGTGACTTAGGTATTGACATCTGCCTGTTCTACAATACAGAAAGAAAAACACTGTAATGACTCAGGAACACAGTCCTTAGTTGGTTTTAATTTCCAGGGTGCAGTTCCTCCCTTTTAATTTTGCGCATCCCGTGGTCTTGAGGGTATATGAGTGACGGCAGTCCTGGCTCCTTCACACTGCACAGGTGTCGCCACTGTGGGGTAGAGGTGAGACTAGAGCTTGTTCCTGGAGAAGATGGCACTGCTGTGTGTCAGGGCTCAACTGGCATAGGAACTATCTGGAAGCTTTAAGTCTCTGAAAAATAAACTTAGTAAATTGAAAATTACAGGTTTAAATAAATAACTTTTTATAGATTCAGGAATAGTAGGGGCAGTATCTGGCTGAGACCTGCATAAGAGTAACGTCCAGAGAGATCTCCTGACTCGATTTGAAATCTCTTAGCCACTGAAACTTGATTTCTTTTCCTTCTTTAGGTCACAAATCCATTGCTAATTCCTCAGTGTGGTCAGGAAAATTTACCCCCATGCAGGGGGAAGGTAGGAAGTTTATTCGCAGAGTTTGGCTGAGAGAGAGATAGACTACATCTGAGCAACAAAGAGGTTCTGTGGGCGTGACTCTTAGGTATTAATTACAAGTAGGCTTAGCTTTGCTGTTACAGAAATAAGTTTCATAAGGGCAAGCCTCAAGACCAAGAGATTGGCTTATTAAATTGGGAGCCCTTGTTGCTTAAGAGAATAGCAGGTGGGGAAGTTTAATTGTTCCACGCTTTCTTTCCCCAGTCCCTCAAAGGGAACTTGCAAATACTTTCATTTTATGCCCCAAACACTCTGAAATGCATCAGGGTATTACATCAATTGTACAGAATACTAAGATCTCATTCCCTATTCTAGGTTCCATGCCACATAAAGCTGAATTAGGTTGTTTACATAAACTGACCAGACAGGTTAGTTAGGTGTGCCACAGAAAATTTTAATTTTGGACAAAAGAAATCTCTCTTCCTATGGTTTCACACAGAAGTTAAAGTTTTAAAATATCTTTTATCCTCTATTCTGATTTACTTTAGTCCTAACTAGGTCCTCTGCATTCACATCTCTAACTGAAGTCTGATCTTTTTCAGCATCTTTAACAGTTGCTGTGTGGGGCAGTGTCGCTCCTTTAGGACTTCCAGAGCTGGAGAGCTTTGGGTCTGTGTCTTGGGAGTCACACAGGCACCCCAGGTTCCAGGGAGCTCCCAGGTTATACGCAAAGTGCTCAGCATCTCCGAGTTGAGAAGTAACAGTCAGAGCTCAGGAGTAAGTGTGACTGCTCCAAGAGCTTACAGTCTGGGCCCTAATTTTCTTATAAGCATTTTCTAAATGAAACTACTTCTAGAAATGAAAACATTGATAGTTGACTTATATTGGGGTCATTAACCACAAACCACAGCAGAAGTTTTGTCCTGTCTCCCTGTTCTAGTTTGCTAATGCTGCCAGGATGCAAAACACCAGAAATGGATCGGCTTTTATAAAGGGGGTTTATTTGGTTACACAGTTACAGTCTTAAGGCCTTAGTGTGTCCAAGGTAACACATCAGCAATCGGGTACCTTCACTGGAAGATGGCCAATGGCATCCGGAAAACCTCTGTTAGCTGGGAAGGCACGTGGCTGGCGTCTGCTCCAAAGTTCTGGTTTCAAAGTGGCTTTCTCCCAGGACGTTCCTCTCTAGGCTGCAGTTCCTCAAAAATGTCTCTCAGTTGCTCTTGGGACATTTGTCCTCTCTTAGCTTCTCCGGAGGAAGAGTCTGCTTTCAACGGCTGTCTTCAAACTGTCTCTCATCTGCAGCTCCTCTCTCAGCTCCTGGGCATTCTTCAAAGTGTCACTCTTAGCTGCACTGAGTTCCCTCTGCCCGACAGCTCATTTATATGGCTCCACTGATCAATGAACCAACACTCCATGGAAAAGATCCAATCAGAGTGATCACCCTCAGCTGGGTGGGGTGCATTCCAAAGAAACCCCCAAAGAATTACAACCTAATCAACACTGATAGGTCTGCCCACACAAGATTACGTCAAAGATAATGGCATTTGGGGGGACATAATATTTCAAACTGGCACACTCCCCTTTACACATTTACCAGGGTTATGTTAATTAACAGGTAGAACATAATTTACATACCTGCCTTGCTTCTCTTTTTTTTTATTTTTTTTATTTTTTTATTCAGTTTTTTTCAAACACAATCACATAACATACAATCATCCATGGTATACAGTCAGCCGTTCACAGTATGATCATGTAGTTATGCGTTCATCACCACAATCTATTTCTGAACATTTTCCCTACATCAGAAAGAATCAGAACAAGAATAAAAAATAAAAATGAAAAAAGAACACCCAAACCATCCCCCCATCCCATACCATTTGTCATT
>PVKY010000614.1:0-43881 GCA_004027775.1 Bradypus variegatus
AAAAAAAAAAACACATCATCAACCCAAAGTCATGCAGATTTTCACGCATATTTTCTTCTAAAAGTTTTAGAGTTCTGAATTTTACATTTAGGTCTAATATACATTTTTAGTTCATTTTTGGTGTGTAAGGTCTGGGTTTAGGTTCTCATTAATAGCTTTCTAACATAACTGAATTAATTTTTTATTTAGCCATTCTTAACATACAGATATGCAGTACATCAAGAGATATACAGTATAGCTGTAGCATTAGAATTTCATTATGGGGGAATAGTTGGGAAAAAGAAATGTCTGAAAAGGTTCCTAGGGAGGTGTATTAGTTAGGATTCTCTAGGGAAACAGAACCAACAAAAGATATCTGTGAATATAAGATTTTATAAAAGTGTCTCACATAACTGTGGGGATGCACAAGTCCAAATTCTGCAGGGCAAGCAGCAAACTGGAAACTCCAATGAAAGTGTCCGATAAACTCCTCAGGAGATGCTTCTCTCGCTAGCTGAAGAAGAAGTGAAGGTCCTCTCTCTTTCTCCCTTAGAAGTCTTCAACTAATTGGATTAAATCCACTGATTGAATTCCCTTATTGTAGGAGGCATGCCTTCTGTTGATTTAATCAGTCACAGGTGAAGTCAACTGACTGATGATTTAATAAACCAGATTTCTTAATAAACCAGATGTCCTTGCAGTAACTTGCTTGACCAGACAGCTGGACATCATCACCTAGCCAAGTTGTCACATGAACCTAACCATCATGGGAGGGTAATAAAAAAAAATAAAAATAAATTTTGAAACAATCGGTTAGGCAAAGAGTTCTTTAGATATGATGCTAAAAGCACAATCTATAAAAAAAGAAAATCATAAATTGGACTTCATTAAAATTGAAATCTTCTGCTCTTCAAATGGCACTGTTAATAAAAACAAGCCACAGACTAAGAGAAAACATGTGTAAAGCTTTATCTAATAATGTATTTGTATCCTGAATATATAAAACTCTCAAAATTCAAGAAAACCAACAATATGCTTTTTAAATGAGGAAAAGACTTGAATAGACACCTCACCAAGGAAAATATGGATGGCAAATAAGCCTATGTAAGGATGAGCATCATCAGTGATGCAGAGAATGCAAATTAAAACCGTAATGAAGTATTATTACACACCTGTTACAACGACTGAAGGCCAAGTGCTGGCGAGGATGTAGAGTAACTGGGACTTTCGTAGACTATGGAGGCAATGTAAAACGATGCAACCACTTTGGAAAACATTTTGTCAGTTTCTTAAAACATTAAACATACCCCTGGCCATTCTACTACATTCCACATTGAAAGGAATAAAGGTTTCTTGAAGAAATGGTTAATTCCAGGGCTGAGGTAAGGAAAGGACAAAATAAACCTGGAAAATCTTGCTGCCAGAAAGTAAGGAAATACTCAAAATATGATGAAAGTATGTTGAAAGGACAGAGAAGCCAACCTGAAGGGGTTTACTATGGCCAAATCTATTTCAGCAATAAAATAAACACTGATGCCGACTGAATAAAGCCCACAGAATAAAACAAACATCCAAGCGTCGAAATAAGTAAATATCGGAATAACAATCAAACTGGGGAGAAGGGACAGCTCTTCCTTACAGCAGAATGCCAATTAATGTGTGTGGATGGCATGATGGAAACAGAAGGTCATCATCTGGCCAATACCAAAGAAGTCATTATTGCAGGCAAGAATCATCCAAGGTGTTCTTTTTTATTTTAATTTTTATTTTACTTTTTGGAGTAATGCAAATGTTCAAAGATTGTGGTGATGAATGCACAACTATACGACAATACTGTGAACAACTGATTGTACACTTTGGAAGATGGTATGTTATGTGAATATATCTCAATAAAATTGCATTTTAAAAAAAAAAGAATCATTCAAGAAAGCTAACATTCATAGAAGTGTGGCGAGAAACAGGGCATGTGTGGAGTCTAAGTACCTCCCCAGATGTACTTATGAGTCACAAAAGGAGAAGGAGTAACTTTCCCGCACGAGAAACCTGGCGGGCAGCGCAGAGACCCAGCGGTCCACGTTAACCCACTGGAAGAGACCACAAGACAGCGACCACGTGCTTCCCAGACGGCACTCCTGCCAGGCTCCTGCCAAAAGCACACAATCTGAATTTAATCAGGAAACAAACTCAAATTGATAGGTGTCCTCCAAAATAACTGGCCACTACTCCAA
Source organism: Bradypus variegatus (assembly GCA_004027775.1). Classification (NCBI taxonomy): domain Eukaryota; kingdom Metazoa; phylum Chordata; class Mammalia; order Pilosa; family Bradypodidae; genus Bradypus; species Bradypus variegatus. Next base: position 2,208 of record PVKY010000614.1, read on the forward strand.
AGGTGTCAGTTGTGAAAGGCAAAGAAAGACAGAGAAACTGCTCCACATAGAATCCGGGGCCAGAAACAGGGCATCAGCGGGACAACAGGCAAAATGTGAATGAGATCCACCAACTGGCTCCTAGTTTCATGTCGGTGTTAGCTTCCTGATTTTGACAATAACTGTGACCATATAAGATGTTCACGTTTTAGACAGCTGGGTGAAGAGTATCCAGGATCAGTGCTATTTTTTGCAACATTTCGTAAGTCTGACGTTATTTCCAAAGAAAGCTAAAAATTATCAAATTTTCAATTTAAAAGAAAAGACACTTCCTGATTTGAAAGTAAAAACAAAAAATCATTTAATAAACGTTAATTATCCACTATGAGTTTTCTCCTCAAAAGCACAGGTGGGAAACACGCAGAGGACAGCCCTGGGAGAAACAACGTGAGGATGACGACAAACTGCAACTGAGGCTCAACTTCAGGGCTCCAGAGACCACAAAGCTCCCACACCCAAAGCGTCAGAGCCAAAGCACTCTGACCAGCTGCTCCCCTGGGGCACATGACCACGGCAAAATCTTCTAATTTTTCAAAAGAAATAGAAATTCCAAATTTGTAGGAACTTACCTGACAGCAATAATTCAACTTTTGTTAAAAAAGGGAAGACCCATCATGATTTGAGCCAAATTCTGCCCTCGGCCACCAGTTTTCCACTCAGTCTAGCAAATCTACACCTGCACCCACCCTGTTGCACAGCAGCCAAGTTCAAGGCCCCTCATGCATAATCCACACAAGAGGCAGCCCTAAGAAAGACCCACATAAGGGCAGATGTGGGCACCCCAAGGAGGCCGGCAGGTCTGGTGCCCTCAAGCCCTCAAGATCGCGCCCCACTCACCTTAGCTCCTGCCACACCTGTGCAGGTAAGGCAAGGAGCGTCCCCTCAAACCCCTACAGGTCACAAGGCCTCAAGCAGCAGACAGCATCAACTCCTTCAACAATACACCATTTCTGAGGCACCTGTCACCCCCACCCTCTCCTCTCGTGTTCAAAAGAAGGTAAAAGACAAAGGACAATAAATAAGGTGGATCTGAGAGCAGGGTGAAGGAACATTATGGGTAAAGTTTCAGAAGAAATACATGCCAGCGGGGCTACTGTTCACAACCTCACGTGAAAACTCCCACTTGTAAAACTTCTGCTACCAAAGTGAGCACCCACACTGGAACCTGCCTTCAAACAGTCCAATCCAATAGTTCTCAAAATCTTTATTAAAGATAAAACATTTATTAGGAGTAAAACCATAAAACTTACTCACCTTTTGTGAATTAAAGTAAGACACTCTTTCTCCATTTTGAAAAGCAAAAAGACTACTTTTAGTAAGCCATGCTGGCAATACTAGAAGACAAACAGGGTCAGGACACGAGGATGAGTAAATTTACCTGAGACACAAACGCCCCCTCTGCCTTGCCAGGTGTGTCACTGCATGATGCACTTTCCCAGACACCTCCCCCTCCAGGAAGACCACCATCCGCGGCAGCTACCGCGCTCTCCTCCTGGACAGGCGCAGCGACAACCGCGTCCTTCCTCTTCGCCGTCTTTTTCTTCGAATGCGGACAGTCACCTTTTGCTTTTCTCTGTCGGAAGTAAGTAAGCTGCGCAAAAACGTAGAGAAGTAGTATAGGCAGAGGTAAGTGAGAAAAAGGTAACAGAACCACAAAGCCCACAGACCCGTGGGGGGCATGAGGCTCCAGAGCGGATTCAGGCCCTCAGCCTCACCCGGCCAGACTCACGCCAGCCAACAGGTCACCTCCCACAAAAGGCTTTCATTCCTCTCTCTAACGCTAGGACTCAACTTCAGAGGGATACCCAGAGTCTAACGACAGGACGTTAGTTGTGCCTCTACAGACAAAGGAAAGCAATATTGCTGCCTGCTTGGCAGAACAGCTTTTCTAGCCTGGCAATTTATAGAAAGTTAATTTTTTTTTAATTTATCTATTTAGACTGATATTCAAGGCACATTTTAGCTTTGAAATTACATAAAAAATGAATCTCTCCCTTTTTTGCCTCCATTTTCCCCCAATCGAGGAAATATATAGACTAGTCAAACTTCCTAGCCATAGATTCTGAGACAAGGTACAGAAATAGCAAAAAATTAATCAAGCCAGGTCAATCTAACATCTTCCTTTATGGAATCAGATGTTCTATTTTTCATGACACAGCTCGCCAAAGCACCAGGGACCTCCACAGAATGTCACTCATAAGACGGTACTGTTCAGCTTCTCAAATCAGAGGTTTTCAGATTGTGTTCACACATCAAGTCCCACTACACCTTATTTAGAAGGTATGAGATCGAACACCAGCTTTTCACAGTTTTGTCCCCTAAATGGTAACCATTGCCATAAATGAATTTAACAAAAAAAAGTTGGTGTAAATGATAACACAAGTGCACCATTTCAATGACACAGAAAAGTTACATAAGCCATTTATGTGAGAAAAATACACTCTCAAGGACAGAGGCTGCCTTTAAAACCAACCCCATTCTCATTTATTTTATTGCCCTCCCCCATCAAATCTAACCATCTGGGACAGAGTGGGGCGTGTGCAAACCTATTTATCCAGCACAGTCCTAGTTGCTAGCCTGTTATTGTCTTGTTTCTTCTTAAAATGATGCTAATCTTCTACCATCATCACTGCTTCTCAAAGCACATTTACTTACTTGGCTAAACTGCAAGTACACGGAATAACGTAAGTGAACACGGAGCTCTACGCTCGTTTTCATTTCCTAGCCCTTGTATGTGCCAGACACATCCAAACGGAGAGAAAAAAGGATGGCACAGCCTCCCTTGTCACACCCCAGCCAAAACTCTCACCGTCACAGGGAGCCTGTCCTCTGCCTGTCCCCCTGGCATCAGCCTCACACACCTGCTAGTATGTGTTCTGCATTCTTTCTCTAATGTGATTTCCTCAAGGGAAGGAACTAGCACAGAGTACCTACTATTAGATGATCCTCATGAAATCACCAAAATTTGACTGTGTTTAACTTCCAACCCAAGTTCCTATGGTTCTGTCTGATTCTCAAATGGCACCGTACTGGGACGCTCTCTCTTTCCTCCACAGGGCGGACAACTTGCCTGGGGTCCCACAGCGGTGGGGCAGGGGTTAACATCCAAAATGCCTGTGTCCTCTCCACCACGCTCAAGAATCCAAGTCATCTACATAGCATGTTTTCATCCCCACGACGTGCCTCGAAAACCAGAGGCAGAAGAGCGATGACAGAAGCATCCTCTGAAGACACCTGACTCGGGCCCCACACCGAGTTCACTGGACCCCACAAGGCGCAGTCTGGTGCCTGGAGCTTCCAGAAGAACCCCATGGGGTCTCCAAAGGCGCTGCCTCCGGCGGGGCCTCGGCCTCCCTCCTCCACCCTCACCTGCCAATTCGCTCCACCCGGGCGCAAGCGGCTCCCAAGCCGGGAGAGGAGGGACATGAGGCAGGATGCCAGAAGGCCACCACTAGGCACCACTGCCTGTATTACAATAAACTGCAGAAGTCTGCAGGGGGTGAACACGTGGAATCTTAAGGAAAGCTAGGAAACCCCTCCGCCGCCACCCGGGCCCGCTGCCCGGCGCACCAGGGCGCACGAGGAGAGAGCTGGTCCCGCAGGACTGCCGGACGGGCATCCCAGGGGTTCGCGGTGTCTCCCTCCCCTCTCTGCTTTACTGTCCAGACGCGGGGTCGGCGCTCTTAGGCACCAACTTTTCCTGAGACACTTTGCAAACTGGCTTCACAGCGACTCACGAAAAGCTGCCTGCAAGCGCCTCGTTTCCCGAGAAACACAGGGAGGAGGGCGGGCGAGGACCCGGCAGGGCGCCGGGAGGAAGGCGACTCGGCCCTCCACCAGCGGGGTACCACATGCACTAGACCCCCGGCCTGGCTGCGCACCCCCGCCCCGAGCCGAGGAGAGCCGGGCGCCGACCCCCAACTCCGGCCATGCTAGTTCCCCCTCCCCTCGCCTAGCCGAAGAGCCGCAGCCCTTTGCGCAGGCGCAGCCAGCCAACCGCCCCCCCCCCCCGCCCCGCCTCACTCCAGCGTCCCCCGCGCCGCGCCGCAGGTCCCCGGCTCTGATTGGCTGCGGGCGCAGCGGGGCGTGCCTGGGCAGAGGGCGGCGTATTCAAGATGGCGGCAGCCAGGAGGCGTCTTCCAGCCGCGCCAGCTGAAAGGGCAAGACTTTGGCGGCGGCCTCGCGTGACCGGCATCCGCTCCGGGCAGAGGCAGAGGCAGGGGCGGGCGGGCACTGGGGCCCGCCCTGAGAATTTCAGGCGGGGCGGCAGGAAGAGGAGGAGGGTACTGCCGTTTACCTTTGCTCTCCCAGCTTCCACCTTCCGCCGCCGCTCCTCTTCCTCATCTTCTTCCATCTCCACGTGGGGCTTCTCGCGAGCCGCCCGGGAGACAGCAGGCCTGAAGCGCCGCCGCGTTCGCTCTGTTTACACTCCCTCCCCTTCGCCCGGGTCGCCCTCCCCCCGCGACAACTGTCACGCAGCCGTAAGCCCGCCCTGGAGCCCAGCCCCGCCCCCTGCTACGCGGCGAATCAGGAGCCGTGTTCCTGCGCATGCGCGCTTGGCCCCACCCCGACCGCCCTCTATACAGAACCAATGAGCTGAGCGTGGAGGCCTCGGAGCTCGCTCCGGTTGGTCGATTTCAAACGGCCTTCGCGCTCGGGACGAGCGCGGGGCCGCTGGGGCCTCCGGGGCCTCCGGGGCTGGCGGCCGGGTGAGCCGACCCCTCGGAGAGCGCGCCTTCTCCGGGCCACGCGGGTCCCCCAGACGCCGCCTCGCCGCCCTCCGACGCCCTGGACGCGCACCGGCCTGCGTCTCCTGCCTGAGGCGGAGCGCTGGCGTCCAGAGCGCGCCTGCTCACCTTCCTCCTCCTCGAGGGCCCCGCGCCCGCGCGGACCGAGTGCGCCCCCTGACCCCCACTCCCGCTCCCCGACCTCGCGTAGGCACGGGGTCCCAGAGGCCTTCGCTTGGCTCCGCGCCCATTAGGCCCGCAGGCGACTCTTCCCTCGCTCCGCATCAGTTCCCTCCGTTACCGCCCCTGGTGTCCGCTGACGGGACTAACTGCGGGGGAGGGCCGAGGCCGGGTGGGCTTGGCTCACACTGCAGCCCGGTGCTGACACCTGCATGGCGCAGAGGAGAGCTTGAGAAGTAGTCATCAGAGGAGCTTACCTGCAACTCAGGGAACTGAATGGAGCTGGAGTAGATCCCCACTATTTGCGGGGTTGGGCTCTCTGGAAACTGCCCGGGAGGAATCAGGGCGAAAGAAAGTTCCAGGGATCACGGCCTGTGCCAAGGAGGGAAGAAGCAGGAGTGGACAGAGGGAGAATCCAGAGTGTGAGGCAGGAGGCACAAGGCCTCCACCAACCCCAGGAAGCCTATGTGGCTAGTCGTAGTTGTCCCAGGTTGGGCAAAAATTGCCAGGCCTTTATCCCCTGCCTGGAAAATAAGCCATTAGATGTGGGCTGCCCTGGAAATTGAGCAGTCAACAAAATAGCTGACAGCTGGAGACACCTGCTGACCCCACTGCCCACCTATGGGCAGTGGGCCCTGCCGCGAAGGGCCTTTTGGATAGCACATCTCCGTATTCACTTGGGTCCTCTTCATGGATGCTCAAGGAGCAATTACCAGGATTCTCAGGAATCCTGCTCGGGGAAACTTAGAAAAGGAAAGTTACTGTTACAGCTTGCTAATACTGCCATTATGCAAAATACCAGAAATGGATTGGCTTTTATAAAGGGGGGTTGTTTGGTTGCAAAGTTACAATCTTAAGGCCATAAAAGTGTCCAAGCTAAGATGTCAACAATAGGGTACCTTCACAGAATGGCCAATGGCGTCTGGTACACCTCTGTTGTCTGGGAAGGCATGTGGCTGGCGTCTTCTTCCTTTGCTCTCAGGTTGTGTTTCCAATATGGCTTCCCCCAGTACATTTCTCTCTAGGTGTCCGGTATTCCCTTAGTTTTTCCCATGCAAACTGGAGTAGCAAAAGTCTACTTTCAATGGCCATCTTCAAAATACCTCTCTTGGCTGCAGCCAACATCAGGGGTCCGCAACTCCAAGCATGTCTAAGCATCAGTGTCAGCAAGCATCTGGGCCTGTGTGGCTGTCTTTTAAAGGACTCCAGTGATAAATCATGACCCATGTTGAATGGACAGAGCCGCACCTCCATCCTAATCAAAGGTATTATCCACAGTCGGGTGGGTCACATCTCCATGGAAACAACCTAATCAACTAATTACGTCTGCTCCCACAAGATTGCATTAAAGAACATGGTGTTTGGGGGACATATTACATCCAAACTGGCATAGTTACTGAGGTGAATGACAGCCTGTGCCAGTACAGTGGGTCCTGGAGCTGCAGTAGATACTTATGATCCTGCACCCCACTTACGTTCTGTATTCCCCTCACCCTCAGCTAGAACCTGCTGGTGACTCACCTGGTGGCTTATCAGGTGGTGGGATCGAGGCCATCATCCCAGAGGGTCTGATTGCTGGTTACCTTTTTAGGCCAGGGCTGCTGAATTTTTCATTTCACAATCACAACTAGGCAAGGCGCTCCCGAGAAGCAGCCAAGAACATGAGTTTGGTTCCATTTGCATTCTTACCCTGACCCTGATGATATTCTATCTCCTCCTGCTGAGAGCATCAACTGCCACTGCCAAGATGCTGACCCCTTGCCTGGGGGTCCCTGGAGATGAGGATCCCAAAATGCCCAGGGCAGCTAGAGTTACCAGCTCAGTGGGAATCTTGGGACTGGGACCTCCACCCCTACAGACCCCAGAGTTTCAGGGACAGGAAGCACAAAATCCTCCCCATGGCCTTGGGACCTGTGTATTCCTCCTGTTTGGGACAGGGTGCCACATAGAAGTCTCTGGCTTAAAGCACATAACTCCACTCCTGCAACTGTGCTGTAAAGCAGTGCTTCACATTGGAAAAAGTCGTAAGGGATAGTAGAGCAAGCACTCTAACTTACAAAGAAAAGGGCAGGCAGGAAAGGCAAGCTCACCTGGAATATGTGTCTATTCTGATTAGAATAATTTCTGGAACCCCCAAGATGAAAGATGGACATCAAGTGCTCTGTTGGCCCTGAGGAATGGGGCTGGGTAGGCAGCTCGGCACCCTTCTAATGTGGTGGCAGCAGTAGCTACATCAGCTTTGGTAGTCTCCTAGCTCCATCTCTGCCACTGTTGACACAGGGCCCGTCCTGCAGTGGCCGATGAACAAGGCAGGTAGCATCAGCTGGTCTTCATTGTTCATTATCTCTTTGATGGTGGATGCTCTGTTGGGCATTCAGATGAGGCAGGATCACCCACTTCAAATACCTGTCTGTATGCCTTTATCCTTGACATCCTTGTACCCACTTTTCACATCTTACTCCTTCCAGGACACTGACCATCCAACCAAGCCATTCACCACTGCCCATGAGTCCCTATCTATTCTAAGAGCCACTGCTTCCAAAAATATCTGCAGAACCCGACAACTGAAGACATCTGCTGACCACACTCCTGCCATCTTTGTGTCCACAACATGGAACCAAGGCCAATATCTGGGAGCAGATGAACTGCTTCCTCTTATAGGGAAGGGGAAAGTGGGTTTAGGGGTATAATGTGCTGGTTTGAATCTGTTATGTACCCCATAAAAGACAATGTTCTTTTAATCCACTCTTGTGGAGGCAGACCTGTTGTGGGTGGGATCTTTTGATTAGGTTGACTCCATGGAAATATGACCCACCCAATTGTGGGTGGGAACTTTTGATTAGATTACTTCCATAGAGGTGTGACATCGCCCATTCCAGGTGGGTCTTAATTAGTTTATTGGAGTCAATAAGAGAGCCCAAGGAAAGAGAGAGCTAAGAGCCAACAGACCCAGACATGGAGATGCGGACAGAAAGACGTTTGGAGATGCTAAGCTAAGAGATGAAGCCCAGAGTATGCCCCAGAGAAGCTAAGTGAGAATCCACAGATGCTGAAAGAGAAGCCACTGGAATCAGAAGCTGAAAGCAACGCAGCCCGGGAGCAAAGGACCAGCAGATGCCAGCCACGTGCCTTCCCAGCTGACAGAGGTGTTCTGTACGCCATCAGCCTTTCTTCAATGAAAGTATCCTCCTGTTGATGCTCTTAGCCTTAGTTGGGACACTTTTATGACTTTAGAACTGAAAATTTTTAACCTAATAAACCTCCTTTATGAAAGCCAATCCAGTTCTGGTGTAGTGCATTTTGGCAGCTTTAGCAAACCAGAACGGGTATACCTTGTTTTCAACTTGACACTGGGCAATGAGCGTGTGAATCACTATTTGATTGTTAAAACAGGAACTACAGTTTGTCCTGCATTGCTCCCTGAGGGGTGGATCTGATTGCTCGTGGTGTATTTAACAATATGAGAGTTGAACAAAACTTCACTTTTAACAATCATGCTTTGTAGATGATTATTCCTGAGAGTGGTCACCAGAGGCCTGGCCATCCCAGCACAGAGAGGCTAGTTCTCTGCAAATTTTGTACTGTGATGGGAAAGATGGTGTGGTAGGCAGAATAGGGACTCCTAAAGAGGTCCTTATTCCCAGAACCCGTGAAGGTGCTACCTCAAATGGCAAAAGAGACTTTGCATGGGATTAAGTTAAGGATTTGAGATGAGATCTCCTGGATTATCCAGGTGGGCCGGATAGAATCGCAGGGGTTCTTGTAACGGGAAGGCAGGAGTGTCAGAGTCCGAGACGGAGGCTGGAGGTGCCAGGCTGCCGCCTGGAGGTGGAGGAAGGGACCACAAGCCAAGGGTCGCTGGCAGCCTCCAGAAGCTGGAAAAGGTAATGGAACTGATTCTCCTCTAGAGCCCAAAGGACCACAGCACTGATTCCTTGATTTCAGCCCACTGAGACTCATTTCAGACTTCTCATGCCCAGAACTCCAAGACAACAAATTCGTGTTGTTTTAAGCCACTAAATTTGTGTCAGTTTGTTCAGCAGCAACAGGAAACTAATACAATGAGGTTCTCCTTTTGCATTCCCCCTCCAAGAGGGGCTTTTAGGGGGTGTGGTGGACACGGGGAGATGTGTCACCCATTGCAGCACCCGGACCACACAGGGATTCTTGCAGCCTCATCCCCCCAGGGCCCTGTGTCCTCAGGCCGCTGGAGCTTGCTCAGAGGTAAACAGGACAGAAGAGCCTTGTGGTTCTGCAGGAAGGGGCTTCCCACCAACTGAGGAAAACCAAGACAGAAGGCAAGGAGCGGGGGGGTCAGCCGGTAGAACAAGGCAGGGGCCCCTCTGCACCCTGCTTCCCCTTTGTGTACCCTTCCCAAGGTTGGAATAGTCAACTTGACGCTTGCTCTGGTACACATGACCAACTGACAAGTCCCCACCCTCCCACGGTGGCCTGCAGGTGGCTGCACCTGTACCTCGTAGCTCCATTTCATGATGTGTCAGGCATGTTCTGGGCGCTTGCCTCATATTGACTCATTTTATCCCACCACCCCTGTGAAACAGAGCCTCTTAAGATCCCTATTTTAAAATGCGGAAACTGAGGCGCAGAGAGGTTAACTAACCTGCCTGAGGCTGCAGCAGTGGGCTCCATGTGGCTAGGACCTCATCAAGACCTGCAGGATCAGCTATGGTTATCTGGGCTGTGACGCGAGGTCAGAGGGGACAGCTGAGCTGGCCCTTGCCCCCCAGCTCCTCTCGGGCCTGGGTGTGTGCAGAGCCGAGCTGGGCCTCAGGCAGGGCCTTCTCGGACCAGACCAAGACCCGTGTCCTGACAGCACCCACACCCAAGCCCCCTCCCCAAGGACATGCAGCTCCCATGGGCCTGCTCCTCCTAAGAGCAACTCAGAGAAGGGGCTGGCCTGACGACGATGGCCCCAGGGGTCTCTCCCTTGGGTGATGTTTCGACGAACATTGGGGCAGATGTGTTGGGCCCCTTCTGCAGTGGGAGCTCTGCCTCATCTGCCCGTTCTAGGCCGGCACACGCAGAGCTGGGTATCTCCCTCTGGAAAGCCAAGCAGTTGTCCACAGTGTCCCATAAAACATTCTTCTCATCCCCCAAGAGGGGTCAACAAAGGCCTGATGAGAGAGACCCTCGTTACAGGCTCCCCCAGCTCTGCTACCCGCCTGCTCCTCAGGACTGGCTTCACCCCGTGATCTGTTTGAGGGCCACCTACGGCGTTCACGTGTCAGCATCACACCTGGCCCCCAGGACCTGCCTGCATGTGCACATTGTATTGAATTTCTCTCCATAGACTAAAAGTTCAGAACTCAGAGGCCCTGGCTGCCTGGTCCTCCCCAGGGCCTGTGCTTCCTGGAGGCCTCTGACCCCATGGTCTGGGCTGAGAGCTGGGGTCCAGGGCGGGAGTGCTGGTCTCCCCCACGCTGCTGGGAGGTCATCAAACAGGGCCCAAAACAGGGAAGGGCAGGGGCTGCCCTGAGGCCCGTTGCCAAGGGGCCTTCGTGGGCATGCCTGAGATGTTGCTCAGCCAGGACCCCAGGAAGCCCAAGAGGCCGAGGATCCTGCCCCCTCCAGGCAGAGGTGGGGGTTAGGAAGAGAGCAGAGCTCATCCCAGCCCCTGCCTCCTGCCCCTGCTCCAGCCAGAGATTACAGGTTCCGCTGCCCCAGCTCGCGCCTGCCCTGGGCCTCCTCACTCCACCCACCTGCCCCCCAAGCCCGCCACCCCCTTTCCCTCACATTCACACCCATGCCTGAGATGCAGGGTGCTGAAAACAGGATGAGTGCCGGAGACCCGGGCCCGGGCTCCCCCGCGTATTGGGAGGAAGTCTCTGCACATGGCCACCTCCTTGACCGGGACAGGAGTTCAAGTTCACAGGGCCTCCTCAGGGAAGGGAAAAATGTGCAAATGGTATCGCAAACCAGGCTCCAAAACTGCCCTCCCAGATCACCGCTGATAACAAACCTCCAGGCCCCTGTGTCTCAAGACTCAGCTCAGACTCTGTTCTCACACCCTGTGGAGTGTCTTTGTCTTGAACCCTCCTAAGCTGCCCCTACTGAGCGCTAATTCCACTTTCCACCCAGGACCCTCTCCCGGTTGAAAGTCCTAACAAATCCATGTCTGATTCCATGCCTGGCGTGTTCTTTGGTCTTAGGGCTGCGCCGACTCGAGCCCTTCAGGAGCTGGGTTGGAACTGCCCAAAAGAGAAGACAAGAAGGCAGCCAGGCAGGGTTGGTGGGCCGCACGCACGCCCTCCCCTGCACAGTGCGCCCTCGTCCACCCTGCACCTGTGCACTGACTTGGTCTCCCCTGGACGTCGGCTCCAGCATCACGCTGGCCGTGCTCTTTGGTTCCTGGCTCGCTGCCAGCACTCACTGTGCACAGCCCCCTCTATTTCGTTGGGTTTTTTTCCATTTTGTAAGATGCATCCTTGTGTTAGCTTGTGGGGTTTTCCTACTCAGATGAACATCAGTGTGCCACACAAACCTCACCCTGTGTGGCACTCAGCTCAGCTCCGAGGCTGCTCCAGGTGGCACCTTGGTATGGCTCCGCAGTGTGCATCCGCCTGCCACTGCCCCCTCCTGCCCCTGTGGACCTGTGTGAGAACTGCCTGGGGCACTTCCTAGGAGTGGGAGGCTCTTAGGGCACAGACCAACTTAATTTCACCAGGGGCAACCAAATTGCTTCCCAGAATGGCTGTGCCCATTTAACCTTCACCCTGGAAATGGGCCCCCCTTTCCCTACCACCCCACCAGCTCTTAGCATTGTCCCTTTCTAATTTCTGCTCATCGGATCTGTGTCAGGTGGTAGCCTGCTTCTCTCGCCCTTCTTGCATTACTGAGGGTGACCGTCTCTGTCTCTATTTGTCAGATCTGCAAACTGCCTGTTTGTGGTCATGGCCATTTTCCCTGAGGTGCCCTGTCTTTTGATTGTTGGTTTGCAAGAAATGTTTGCATATTCTAGATATCAATCCATTGTAACATGTTTATAGACTTTGCAAAGTCTTTTTCCAATCTGTGCCCATTAGATTTTGGTCTATGATATTCTTCGTGGTACAGAAATATTTAATTTTGATGCAGTCAAATCCATTAAGTCTTCACCTCATGGTTTGTGCAGTGGGATCTTGTTTGGAAGTACTTCCCCCTCAAGACAACATGTTCTTCTATTTGCTTTTTCATATTCATGTCTCTAATCCATTTGCAATTCAGTTTTGTACATGATGTATTTACATTTCTCCTCATAGTGAGTCAGTTTTCCCAGTACTATCTCCTTAACCTTGGTCAGTGTATTAGTTAGGGCTCTCTAGGGAAATGGCATCAACAAGAGATATCAATAAACATAAGATTTTATAAAAGTGTCTCACGCAACTGTGGGTACACATTACTTCAAATTCCATAGGGCACGCAACAGACTGGCAATCCAATGGAGATGTCTGATGAACTCCTCAGAAATGAACTGGCAACTTCAATGAACTCCTCAGGAAACGCTTCGCTGGTTAGCTGAAGAACAAGTAAAGATCTTCTATCTGTCTTGCTTAAAAGTCTTCAACTGATTGGATTAAATCCAGCTGATTGCATTCTCTCATTGTGGAAGACACGCCTTTAGTTGATGTAATCAGTCACAGCTGCAGCCAATTGACTGATGGTTTAGTAAATCAGCCTTCTGGTTTACTAATGAGCCACAAATGTCCTGCAGTAATAGTTAGGCCAGAGTTTGCTTGACCAGACACCTGGGCACCATCACCTGGCCAAGTTGACACATGAACCCAACCATCACAGTCCACCCCTTGTCAACTTGGCAGTTATACACATCACCTTAAACATACTTTATCTCTAAGTAGAGAACAATAACAGACATATATTTTGCCTAACAATACTCCACTGTCCTGCGTACAACCTTTCTAAATGCACTAAATCTCTCCAGAATAGGGTGCAAGTCCTTGGGTGACATTAACTCTTAAAACTGATTTCCTTTAACTTAAATACTGCAAAATGAACAATACAAGCTTATGTCATATGATAAAGGGATAAGATAGAGAAGAAAGCAAAGATTTTTGCTTTACAGCAAATACAAACACACTCATAACAAAACAAGGAGGAAATATTCATGCCATCATAGCCGTTGTTTCTGTAACTGGTCATGTGGATGTAGTTCATATTTATCACTATCTTCTTCCATTACCCATTCCATGTTCCCTTTACCCTCAGCAAGCACTTCAGCTGGCCGTGGTTCCTTGCCTGGTGGAGTGACCCAAACCTTCTTTCCTGAAGTTTCTTGGTCATTGGTAGTCCTGCCTGGATGGGGTTGTTGCAGTTTTCTGTTGACTTTAATCACAGGGCATCATATTACTAAGAGACGCCCTAGGGGATCCCCTGTATCCCAGGAAAACTCTTCTTTACCTCCATTGTGTAGCTGCAGTGCTATTTCCCCTTGGTAGTCAGGATCAGTCACCCCACCCAGTACAGTAATCCCCTCCCTTGCCTGCTGATTCAGAGGCATGAGAAGCCCAAAGTGGCCACGTGGCAGTCTCAACTTCCAGTTCAATGGATTATTGTTGTGTTTCCTGGTGGAAGCTCTCCTCCTTCTGGAACCAAGACCTGTAGACCTGCAGAGTTTAAGGTTGTAGAGGCAGGAAGCAAAATTTACCTAGTGGATCACTAGGAGTGATAGTGAGTGGTGCCCCTCCTGTTGCCACCCCTTGATTCTGGACCCGTGAATCCTGGCTATGGGAGAAACAGCACCATAGAGTGGACGCTGATTCAGAGCACACGCAGCCTCCTGGAGAACACTGCCCCAGCCCTGCAAGGTATTGCCGCCTAGTTGGTGCCGTAATTGAGTCTTCAACAGGTCATTCCACCGTTCTATCAACCAAGCTGCCTCTGTATGATGGGGCACATGGTAAGACCAGAGATTTCCAGGAGCAGGTGCCCATTCCCTCAGTTCATTTGCTATGAAGTGGGTTCCTTGGTCTGAGGCAATGCTGTATGGAATGCCATGATGGTGGATAAGGCATTATTTAAGTCCACAGATGGTAGTTTTGGCAGAAGCATTTCATGCAGGGAAGGCAAATCCATGTCTGGGGTATGTGTCTATTCCAGTAAGAACAAATCACTGCCCCTTCCATGATGGAAGTGGTCCGATGTCATCAACCTTCCACCAGGTAGCAGGCTGATCACCTCGGGGAATGGTGCCACATCAGGGACTGAGCATCGGTCTCTGCTGCTGGCAGATGGGGCACTCAGCAGTGGCTGTGGCCAGGTAGGCCTTGGTGAGGGGAAGTCCATGTTGCTGAGCCCATACATAACCTCCATCCCTACCACCATGACCACTTTGTTCATGAGCCCATTGGGCAGTGACAGGAGTTGCTGGGGAAAGAGGCTGACTGGTGTCCACCAAATGGTTCATCTTATCCACTTGATTATTAAACTCTTCTGCTGCTGAAGTCACCCTCTGGTGAGCATTCACATGGGGCACAAATATCTTCATGTTTCTTGCCCATTCAGAAAGGTCTATCCACATGCTCCTTCCCCAGACTTCTTTGTCACCAATCTTCCAATCATGTTCCTTCCAAGTCCCTGACCATCCAGCCAAACCGTTAGCAACAGCCCAGGAATCAGTACACAGGTACGCCTCTGGCCAGTTCTCCTTCCAAGCAAAGTGAACAGGCAGGTGCACTGCTTGAAGTTCTGCCCACTGGGCGGGTTTCCCCCTCACCGCTGTCCTTCAGGGACATCCCAGAAAGGGGCTGCAGGGCTGCAGCTGTCCACGTTTGGGTGGTGCCTGCATATCGTGCAGAACCATCTGTAAACCAGGCCTGAGTTTTCTCTTCCTCAGTCAACTGACTGTAAGGAACTCCCCAAGAGGCCATAGCTGTGGGCTGGGAAAGAGATGGTAAGGTGGAAGGAGTGGGGGCCATGGGCATTTGGGCCACTTCCTCATGTAACTTACTTGTGCCTTCAGGTCCCACTTGAGCTCTATCTCATATATACCATTTCCATTTTGTGATGGAGTGATGCTGGCTTGGCCCAGCTCATGATAGGTAACTCAGGTCTCATGGTAACGTGGTGGCTCATGGTTTAGTGTTCTGTCTCTACTAAAGCCCAATAGCAGGCCAAAAGTGATTCTCAAATGGAGAGTAGTTATCTGCAGAAGATGGTAATGCTTTACTTCAAATTCCTAAGGACTTGCATTGTGGTTCTCTTATAGGAGCCTGCCAAAGGCTCCAAACAGCATCTCTATTTGCCACTGACACTTCCAGCACCATTGGGTCAGCTGGATCATATGGTCCAAGCGGCAGAGCAGCTTGCACAGCATCCTGGACCTGTCACAGAGCCTCATCTTGTTCCAGTCCCCACTGAAAACTAGAAGATTTTTTCTGGTCACTTGGTAAATGGGCTGGAGTAGCACATCCAAATGAGGAATATGTTGTCTCCAAAATCCAAAGAGGCCAACTAAGCATTGTGCCTCTTTTTTTGTCATAGGAGGGGCCAGATGCAACAGCTTATCCTTCACCTTAGAAGGGATATCTCGACATACCCCACACTGCTGCACACCTGGAAATTTTACTGAGGTGGAAGACCCATGTATTTTTGTCAGATTTATATCCCATCCTCTGCCACACAAATACCTACCTTACCAACAAATCGAAAGTAGTTGCTACTTCTTGCTCACTAGGTCCAATCGACATGTTATCATCAATATAATGGACCAGTGTGATGTCTCATGGGAGGGAGAAATGATCAAGATCCCTGCAGACAATGTTATGACATAGGGCTGGAGAGTTGATATAACCCTGAGGTAGCACAGTGAATGTAAATTGCTGGCCTTGCCAGCTGAATGCAAACTGTTTCTGGTGGTCCTTATTAACAGCAATTGAGAAAAATGCATTTGCCAGATGAATAGTGCATAACAGGTACCAGGGGATGTGTTGATTTGCTCAAGCAATGATACCACATCTGGAACAACAGCTGCAATTGGAGTCACTACCTGGCAAAGCTTACGATAATCCAGTGTCATCCCCCAAGACCTGTCTGTTTTCTGCACAGGCCAAATAGGAGAGTTGAAAGGGGATGTTGTGGCAATCACCACCCCTGCATCCTGCAAGTCCTTAAGAGTGGCATTAATTGCTGCAATCCCTCCAGGAACCCAGTGTTGCTTCTGGTTCACTATTTTGCTAGGCAGGAGAAGTCCTAGTGGCTTCCACTTGGCCTTTCCCACCATAATAGCCCTCACTCCACAAGTCAGGGAACCAATGTGAAGATTCTGCCAGTTGCTGAGTGTGTCTATTCCAATTATGCTTTCTGGTACTGGGGAAATAACCTCAGAA
Organism: Bradypus variegatus; assembly: GCA_004027775.1. NCBI lineage: Eukaryota > Metazoa > Chordata > Mammalia > Pilosa > Bradypodidae > Bradypus > Bradypus variegatus. Next base: position 18,496 of record PVKY010000614.1, read on the forward strand.
TGGGTCCGGGAGCCACTGGACCCACTGTGAGACAGACCCGAGCTAAAACCCCATCAATCACCTGACCCCCATAAGCCCCAACTCTGACTGGTGGACCAGAGTGACATTTTGGGTCTCCTGGAATTAATGTCACTTCTGAACCAGTGTCTAATAATTCCCAAAATATCTGATCCTTTCCTTTCCCTAATGCTCAGTTACCATGGTAAAAGGCTGCAAAGTCCCCCTGGGGAAGGCTGGGAGGAAGATTAATAGCATAAATTTTTGGCAGTGTAATGAGGTCCTTCCCCTAGGGTACCCACCTTCCCCTCATTCAAGGGGCTGTGGATCTGTAAACTGTCTCAAGTCTGGGAATTGATTAAGTGGCCGTGACTGTCTGTTTTTGTAATTCAAGGTTGGCTTTTGTTCACTTGACCTAGAATTCTTCTGTTTACACAGCTCAAACAAGAATTTAGTAGACTGCCCATCTATTTTACTGCTAGGTACTCCATGATCTACTAGCCAACGCCATAAGTCTCTGAGAGTCAGATTATTTTGACTGCTGCCTTAAGCCTGTTTTCCATTATGGTAGCCACACCCACCTTGTCTTTGATGATTAACTGCTGCCATGTGGCTTCTGCCGACTCGGGATCTGATTATCCCCACTGTGTATAAGGATTCCAGCTCAGTGACACCAGTTCCTACAGTAATATCTGACTGCAGAGAAGGGTGACTACAGAGCTCTTCAGGATGATGGAGTAGTCTCACAAATTTATTCCTTACAGTCCTGGCAAAAGGTGTGCCCTCTGGACATTCCAGAGGTGTGAGAGCAGATCTTCTGTGATAAATCCACGCTAACATTCCAATCTTTCTAAGGCTTTGGATCCCCTCCTCCACATTGTACAGGGCAGTTCTGGCATCCCAACCTCAGGTAATGTCGGCCACCTTTTGATACATGTTTCAGCCAACTACCCAAACACTTAACACCCTTTCTAACCCCTCAAGCTACAACACTGAATGCAGAGTCTCTGCTTAGTAGGCCTGTATCAGTAAATTCAGCCTGATCCAACTTTACATTCCTTCCACCATTATCCCACACCCTTAAAATCCATTCCCACACATATTCCCTGGATTTCTGTCTGTAAAAGTTGGAAAACTCATACAGCTCTTTTGGAGTATAGCGTACTTCCTCATGGGTCACACTTTGTACCTCACCCTTCAGGGTCTGTTGGGACTTTAGTCTAGTTATAGGTCTTGAAGCAAAGACTGGTGGTGGGGGTGGGTCATGAAAAGAATTAGAAGTACCCTCAAGCCATTCACCTCAGGACATTCTGTTGCAGTTTCATCTCCTAAAACAGGATTAATCTCTCCAGATAGAGGAGTGAGGGCTGCTTCCTCAGGGAGGTGATTACAGGTTTAGCAGGCACTGAAGGGTTAATCTCTTTAGGTGGGGGTTGGTTGGCAGCTCCTTAGGGCAGACTGGAGGTTGGGTAGCTGTCTTCTCAGGGCGGACTTGGCAGGGGGAGGGGGGGCTGTTTCCTCAGGACAGACAACTACAGGTACATCTAACAAAGACTCAGCAGAATCCAGGTTCCAATGTCCTCACTGCCATTATTATCAATCCATATGTCCCCATCCAAAGTTTCAGGATCCCGTTCTTTTCCAATCAATGCCTTTACTTTAACAGCAGACACCCTGGGAGGTTGAGATTTTGGTTTACATTATAAATCTGCTACTTGCACAATAAGACTCTGGGTCTGGTTTCCAGAAATCTCAAGTCTGTGGCCACAGGAAATAAGATTTTCTTTCAGGGCACACATAGAAATCTTTACATCTGTCATATGGCACTTAAATTTTAAATCAGAAGCTCATCCCTTTCTCTTATAACTTTATCAGCATATATCTAAGAGCAACCAGCCAACATCATTATACCTCCTAACTCTGCAAAACTCTGTTAAGGTGTCAAAAGCACTGTCACCCAGAGCCCTGCCTCATACAATAGTATGATTAGGAGAATTAAATGTTGATATTTTGTGTATCTCCATTGCCAACGCATGCCATGGACTGTCAGTGCCATCTTGATTATTGGAAATGGAGTCATTAGTGCCTTTGAATCTAATCAGAGCAGAAAACTGATTGTGAAAGCCCATTTTAAGATTCTGTTTCTCAGTAACCACTCCTAGTACCAATTTGTATTAGTTAGGGTTCTCTAGGGAAACAGAATCAACAAGAGATATCTATAAATACAAGATTTTATAAAAAGTGACTCATGCAACTGTGGGTATGTATGAGTCCAAATTCCACAGGGCAGGCAGCAAATTGGCAACTCCAATGAAGATATTCGATGAACTCCTCAGGATTTGTGCTGGTTCGGATGTATTATGTCCCCTAAAATGCCATTATCTTTGATGCAGTCTTGTGTGGGCAGGAAACGTATTGGTGTTGATTGGGTTGGAGACTTCTGATTGGATGTTTCTGTGGAGATGTGATCCTTCAGCTGTGGGCAGGATCTTTCACTGGATGGTTTCCATGGAGGTGTGGCCCCGCCCATTCAGCATGGGCCTTGATTAATTTACTAGAGCCCTATATAAGCTCAGACAGAAGAAGAAAGCTTGCTCACAGCCAAGAGGGACATTTTGAAGAACACACAGGAGCTAAGAGAGGATCTTCAGCTTACAGAGACATTTTGGAGTCGACCTTTGAAAGCAGACTTTTGCTTTGGAGAAGCTAAGAGAGGAAAAACAACCCAAGAGCAACTGAGTGATATTTTTGAGGAGCTGAAGCCTAGGGAGGAATGTCCTGGGAGAAAGCCAGTTTGAAACCAGAACTGCGGAGCAGACACTAGCCACATGCCTTCCCAGCTAACAGAGGTTTTCCGGACACCATTGGCCATCCTCCAGTGAAGGTACCTGATTGTTAATCAGGACACTTTATGGCCTTAAGACTGTTACTGTGTAACCAAATAAATCCCGTTTTATAAAAGCCAATCCATTTCTGGTGTTTTGCATTCTGGCAGCATTAGCAAACCAGAAAAGGATTGAACTGGCAACTTCAATGAACTCCTCAGGAAATGTTTTGCTGGTCAGCAGCAGCAGAAGTAGAGTTCCTCTATCTGTCTTGCTTAAAAGTCTTCAACTGATTGGATTAAATCCAGCTGATTGAATTCTCTCATTGTGGAAGACACGCCCTTCATTGACTCATCAGTCACTGCTGCAGCCAACTGACTGATGATTTAATAAACCAGCCTTCTGGTTTATTAACCAGACACAAATATCCTTGCAATAACGGTTAGGCCAGTGCTTGCTTGACCTGGGTACCATCACCTGGCCAACTTGACACATGAATGTAGCTGTCACAGTCAGTTATGTGCTTCTGAATTCCTTCTTCTGACCTGTTGGTTTGTTTGTCTCTTCCTGAGCTGCAGTGTTTATTACCGTGTCTTGATGTCAGTTGGGTAAATCACTCTCATTGCTCTTTTTTTTGAAGGTTAAGTTATCTTTTCTTGGGCCTTTCTTCCAAACACATTTTAGAGTCTTTGGTCAAGTTACTTTTTAAAATCCTACTAGAGCTTTCTGCGTGATCCCAGAGGGGTCCACACGGTTTTCCAGCAGAAAGGGAAACTCTCACGATGTGCTCAGGTCCCTGGCTCAGGAACCCACTCCGGTGGCACAAACCTTGTCGTCCAAGTGGAACAGGATGTCTACAAGGGAAGCGTGGTGGCATCTACCTTGTAAATCAGCAGAGACCTGGGAGAAGCTTCCTCCGGCAGCTCGGGCCATGCTCGCCATGGAGGCCCTGCTGATGGCAGTGCTGCATCCTCTGGGAGCACTGGCCGGGGCCGCTGGAGCTTCCCCTATGGCCGGGCGCCCCTCTCCCAGAAACTTCACTAGCCAGGTCCAGCAGCCTTCCGGGAGCCGCATGTTCTGGTGGTGACCGATCCCAGGGCTGACCGCTTACGCTCCCCTGCTGACCACTGCTCTGTGTGACACAGACTCCTCTGCAGCAGGGGACACCCTGGGCCACAGGAGGGGGCTCCCTCATATGTCGGGTTGGGGGTGTGGCCAAGGGGCTCCCTCTGGGTCTGATGGGGGAGCTGGCCTGGGGCTCTCTGGTGGGTCTGGGGGCTCACTGTGGGTCTCAGGCGGGGTGGGGGCTGGGGGTGCACCCCGTGAAGTTCTGCGCATTGTGGCACTGTGTCCGGGAGCACCTGTGGGTCTCGCCTGGTTTCCTGTGAGACCCTAAAGAGGCTGAGGAGGAGGAGCAGGCAGCTGCTGGGAAGGCTGCGATGGGCAGGAAGCTCAGGCGAAGGGCAGCTCCAGCCCCTGGGTCGACAGCCCTCGCCCCACGCCCTTGCCCTCCGCAGCTCCTGGCTCCACCGCCAAATGGGCAGGAACGAGGCCCGTGGTCATAGCAGTTCTGCCGCCGGCTCTGAAACAGAAAAGGGAAGAAGCTTCACAGAAAATAAACATCAGTTTCCATTTTTTAAAGTCGCCCTGAAATTTTGATTACGATGCACTGAATAAAGCAATTGAATTTGGAGAGTTCTGTGAGCATTACTGTTTTAAGGAACCCCTAACATGGACATAATTTCTCTCATTTCTTTGGGGGTCTATTTTTTTTTATTCAATTTTACTGAAATATATTCACATACCATACAATCATCCATGGTACACAATCAACAGTTCACAGTACGATCATATACTTATGTATTCATCACCACAATCTATTTCTGAACATTTTCCTTACATCAGAAAGAATCAGAATAAGAATAAAAAACAAAAGTAAAAAAAAGAACACTCAAACCATCCCCCCATCCCAACCCATTTGTCATTTAGTTTTTATCCCCGTCTTTCTACTCATCCATCCATACACTAGATAAAGGGGGTGTGATCTACAAGGTTTTCACAATCACACTATCACCCCTTGTAATCTACATTATTACATAATTGTCTTCAGGAGTCCAGACTGCTGGGTTGGAGTTTGGTAATTTCAGGTATTTACTTCTAGCCATTGCAATACATTAAAACCTAAGAGGTGCTATCTATATAGTGCGTGAGAATGTCCACCAGAGTGATCTCTCGACTCCATGTGAGATCTCTCAGCCACTGATTCTATTTCGTCTCATTTTGCATCCCCCTTTTGTTCAAGAAGATACTCTCAGTCCCACGATGCCGGGTCCAGATTCATCCCTGGGAGTCATATCCTGTGTTGCCAGGGAGATGTACACCTCTTTGGGGGTTTATTATATCCTTTGGTTTTAGTTTTTTTCCTAATGGCTTTGTGGTCCTGTTTCAGATTCCCATGTGCTATAAGTCTTGCTGCTTTATTTTCTACTTAACTTGCCACTTGGTTATTGCTAGTGAAGGAGAATAGCAATTTTTGTAACTTAATCTTGAATTCATTCAGCAGCCTTGCTGAAATCTCTCATTAACCTTAATTTTGCTACTTGTTGGGGTTTCGTTTTGATTCTATGTCCTCTCCAATCCTTACACTTGTCACCTTTCTCATCCTACTGTGTTAAAGTACTTTTGGTGCATGGAAGTGTGGAATGGAAGTGTCTGTATTGATGTGAAGGTCAAAAGTTAAATCTGAGTCTCATAACAAATTAAAAAATCACAAAAGTAGTTCATTTCTGACTAATTCCACAACTGAAACCAAGTCTCCCCTAACCCTGACAGTCAACCCGGTTCTGACAATAACACATAAAGCGCGGTGAGGACACACGTGTAAAAGACACCAGAACTGGGCCCAAGTCTCGACCCCAGGGAGAAGGGCGTCCGTGAGAGGCCAGCGGTCTCTTCTCAGGTGGAAAAGGGTTCAGACTTCAAAATACGGGGGTGAAATCATTCCAAGTACGTGGTAGTTTTTTAAAAGGCACGTGGCTTCGGTTATTGTCCTAAGGCAACATGTCAAGGTCTGTGTGTCTCCGACGAGTGCGGGGCCAGGGGAGGAGGCGCCTGTCCATGCGTGTCCGTGCATGTCTATACATGTTCCCACATGTCCTCACAGTCCTCGTGTGTCCGTGCGTGTCCTCGTGTGTCCGTGCGTGTCCTCGTGTGTCCGTGCGTGTCCTTGTGTGTCCTCGCATGTCCGTGCATGTCTGTGCGTGTCCTTGCGTGTCTGTGCGTGTCCGTGTGTGTCTGTGTGTGTCCTTGCATGTCCGTGCGTGTCCTCACGTGTCTACGTGTGTTCCCACATGTCCTCACAGTCCTCGCGTGCCTGTGCATGTCTGTGTGTGTCCATGCATGTCCTCGCATGTCCATGTGTGTCCTCGCGTGTCCGTGTGTGTCTTCGTGTGTCCGTGCGTGTCCTCGCATGTCCGTGCGTGTCCACATGGGTCGGTTGTCTGAGCAGACTCAGTATTTTCAACCACGTTTGTCCTCTCTGGCTGTGCTCCCTAGCATTACATTTCCTATAGAAAGAAAAGCGAAAGAAAATCCTCCGTGTTAGTCTAAAGATAGAGCAGCACCAGTCTCGGTTGCAGGGTCAGGAAAGTTGCCGAGTCCAGGAGGATGATAGCAAGGTCAGGGCAGGCGTCAGGAACCTGGAGTGACGCAGGGCACCGTCGAACAGCTGCGTTTCGACTCCCCAGCATAAAAAGCTCCCGTAAAACTCGCCTCTGCTATAGGGCTGGGGCATCGTCACGTGGGCAAGATGGCACAAAGCCTCGAGTGGCCTGTAGCCAGAGAGAGATGGTAGGAAAAGCAGGATTGTGAGCAGGGGGTGGGTCCAAAGACCCGTGGGGATCACACTCCAGCGGGCAGGCAGGCCTTGAGCCTGACAAACAAGTGCGGGAGATAGCTCCCCAAGAGCTGCCCAACACCACGGAGAAAACCAGAGCTAGGGGCACGGGGCCTGGGCCGGGCAGTGAGTGGGGGTGCCCTCAGAGGGAGGGGAGACACCAGCCCCTCAGCCCTTTTCCCTTCTGGACCCCCCCTTCTTCTGAAATATTCCTTCAGACAAACTTCATCTCGTGGGCGCGGCACACGTCTGTTCTTAACAGTGTTATGGGGGGTTCTGGATTTGTCTGTTGTGCTCATCTATTTCCGGGCTGTTCCTCGTGGAGGCCTCTGCTTTCTCTTCTTAAGCATAAATGGTCTGGGGCTACTTGGGACACAGCTCACCTTTCCAGCGTGGTGGCAAGCTCAGCTCGGGCCTCCACCAGGGAGCTCGTTCCCTCCACTGACTGGTGACTGGGGTTTCTGGTGGCAGCTCTGGCCCCCAGGGCTCCTGACTGGCAGAGGAATGAACAGCTGGGCCAGAGACGGCCTCGGGCATGTTTACAGCGGAGGCCAGGCCGGAGCGCAAAGGGCCGCAGCCCGGGTTGGGACCAAGCCGACAAGGGAGGGTCCAGGTCAGATTTCCAAGAGGAATCAAAGGAGTTGCTCCGTGTTTACACATCGGAAGACATTTAAGACTTCGGTGCAGAGGACCCGGTTTGTTGGCCAGTTTGGTTAACAGTTTTTGAGCCATGTTCTTCAGAACCTGGGTTGTTTTCACAGACACCCTAGAGGTTCTGGAAGTGTTGGATTCGGGCCCTGTTTTACTAGCCGTACCCACTCCGAGCTGCCAAGAATATCAGATTCCCTCCCAGCTACCTGCAGGGGCTTAGGGAGGCTCCCTGGTTTGGGTGCCCGCTTCCAGCCCCCTGTAGGAGCACCGCCAATCACCGTGGCCTGGACAGCAGGGAGAGTGTGGACAGAGGCTCCTCCAAACCCGGGCACCTCCAATTCCGCGCGGCTGATGAGGGGCAGGCTCAGGGGTGGTGACTCGGGTCCCTGCCCCAAAGTCCCTGCGTGAAGGTTAGTGAACTCCACAGTCTGCGGGCTGGTCCCAGCCCTGCCAAGAAGGCCAAGCAGCCTGCGCTCTCCGGGCCAAGGCGAGGTCCCTGCCAGAAGCTGGGGCAGGCGTTTCCCAAAGCTCCCGTGGCTGGGAGTCTGGCGCCGACTCACATAAAGCCACCAGCATTGAAGCAGGGGTGGGTGCCAATTTTAACCACTGGGTCAGCTGTGCAGGGAGGCAGCTGCCACCCTTGGCTCCTGTCCCCAGGGCTCCCCCAGCCACGACCTCTGACCTTGGGCCTGAGCAAACTGCGGGCCAGGAGTCCAATGTCAGAGGTGTGTCACACCCACTGCATTGCTCTGGTGACTGATTCTTAAGTCTGAAACTGTAAATGCGTACTAATACACGCCACTTTTATGTTTATCCTCTCTGTGAAGCATCGTTTACTATGAGAGACGGTGTGAAAGCCTCGGGGTAAACTGCTCTGTGGGCTCAGGGGCTGTCTCCAGCGGCTGAACGGGAGAGGCGAACCCGGGGGCGGGAGGGGCGCGGAGACCCGGGACTGGCGCAGCAGGAGCCCGGGGTGGGGAGGTGCGGCGGGGCCGGCACCGGTCCTGCGGAGGCACCGCGCCCCCGCCCGTCCTTCTGGGCCCGGGACCCCGATCCTGGCCGGGGCGGCGGCGCGGAGGGGTCCGTGCCCTCCCGAGCCCGCGCCCCTGCGCGCACGTCCCTGCGCGGCCCCGTCGGGGCTCCCACGACCGCGGCTGGGTCTGGTCGCCGGGGCAGCTGCTGCCGGGAGCGCCTGCCACGCCCGGAGACGGTGTTTACGGGCAGCACCGCCTGGCGACAGGGCCGAGCCGCGCGCTCCCGGGGCTCGGGGGCTGCCCCAGTCCGGCCATGGCGGGCGCGGCGGCGGAGGAGCAGGTGACCCGCCTGGCGCTGAGGCTCCTGGAGCAGGTGGGTCCGGCCGCGGAAGCGCCGCGGGGGCGCAGGTGGGCGCGCCGGCGGGTCCCCTCCCGCGTCCCGGGTCCCCGAGGGTCCCTCAGGGTGTCCCCGTCGGGGCAGGGTCGCTCCCAGGTCTGCAGACAGGCCGCGCTGGGACCCGGACAGGACGCGGGCCTGGCTCCTCGCGCCCCCGAGGGGCTGGACTGTCCCCAAGCGCCTCCTGGCCGCGCCGAGGCGTCCCCGGGGCCCTGCAGGTGCTGGGCTCCTCGGGACCGAGCCCCCGGCCTGCCTGTCGCCTCCCTGAGCCTAGGTGGGTGGGGAGGCAGCGTGAGGGCGGCCAGCAGGGGCACGCCCGGGGAGGGCAGGCCGGGGGGTCGCTGGCTGGACACACAGCTCGCCTCGGGTCAAGCCCTCTCGTTTCCTGGAGGCGGTCGCCTCTCCCAGGGCTGCTGCAGGAGGCCGAGCAGAGAGTCCTCCTCAGACTTCACTAACCGTGACAGATAGGCGCCCGCAGCCTTTTCCCGCACCTCGTGCTTCTGCCTGGGGCCCAGCTGGCCCCACGGAACCGCCCTGGGTGTTCCTGCAGCACATGGGGTGGGGGCAGCGTGGGAGGGGCCAGGCCGAGGGCAGGACAGGCTCCTATCCACAGCCGGTCGGTGACTGGAGCCCACCGTGACCCAGCACAGTCTCTTCCCTGTGCAGAAGCTGGAGCAAGAGCGTGAGAATGTGGAAGGGGGTGCAGAAGGCCCACACCTGGTGTCAGGTAAGGAGAGCTCCAGGCTGCGTAGCCGGCACAGGCAGGCACGAGACCGCACATTCCGAGGGGAGGCTGGGGCAGCCCGCCCACCCGGGAGCCTTCACCTCCGGTAAAATAGTCCTGAGTCGGCTTCCTTTGCATTCCAAGTGAAAAGCTTTTGTTGCATTTTAAAACACACACACACATGCACACATACAGACAAATATACACAAGGGACACATGTGCATCCATGCAGCAACATACACACACACACACCTGGGGAGGGGCTGGGCATCCCCAGGGAGGTGTTAGAGCACACTGTGGTGGTGCCGGAATGTACCCAGGGCCCTGGTGCTGGCTTTCCTGAGGGAGCAGCCCACCACCAGTTTCGAGGCCCAGGTACAGAGCCAGGAGGGGCCAGAGCTAGTACTGGGCCTGGCCAGATGCCATCCAGAGCCTTCCCTTGTGTGTAAACCCCTCCCTGGAAAGGTGCGGACACCAGGATGCCACAGATCTCAGTCCTGAGACTGGTGGGCTGCGCTGTGTCTCGGGGGGCTCCAGCAGGCAGGAGCCGCCTCCCAGCACGTTCCTCGTCCTGCTGAACCTGGTGAGGGCCTCCTGCTGCTGCCATCCTTGGAACCTGTCCCAGTTTGCTAATGCTGCCTGGAGGCAAAACACCAGAGACGGTCTGGCCTTTACAAAAGGGGGTTTATTTGGCTACACAGTTACAGTCTTAAGGCCATAAAATGTCTAAGGTAACACATCAGCAATCGGGTGCCTTCACTGGAGGATGGCCAGTGGTGTCTGGAAAACCTTTGTTAGCTGGGAAGGCACGTGGCTGGCGTCTGCTTGCCCCTAGGTTGTGTTTCAAAATGGTGTTCTCCAAAATGTCTGCATCAGCTTCCCTGGCCGTCTTCAAAATGTGTCTCTCAGCTTCAGCTCGCTGTGAGTGCCTTCTGTCTGAGCTTATATAGGGCTCCAGTGAAGTAAACAAGGCCCACCCTGAACAGGTGGGGTGACACCTCCATGGAAATTATCCAATCAGAGTCATCACCCACAGTTGGGTGGGGCACAGCTCCATGGACACTGAACCAATAGGTTCCAACCCAGTCCACGCTAATACATCTGCCCCCACAAGATTGCATTAAAGGATATGGCTGTATATACAAACCGGCCCAGGACCTGAGTCGCTTTCTGCAGTGGGTTGCTCAGCCCTGGGCTGGCATCAGCACGATGCGACTTCGGCTCCTTTCCAGGAGTGAGAAGTTCCTCCAGATGGATCCCATCCTAAAGACCGAGTTCCCCAGATTGCCCCCGGTGCCCATATGACCCTGCATAGAGGTGGCCCTGAGCTCTGGCCCCCCAAACACCGGCCCCTCCTGCTTGGGCCACCTGGACAGGACAGGTGGGTCCTGGGACAGATAGGGCTGGGCGCGCTGACCAGGCCTCCAGTGGCAGAGCTGCCAGCCTGGCCGAGGGCCTCACGGGGCAGCGTGTGCTTCCTTCCAGGCGATGCAGACGGGGCTGACGAGGCACTGCAGAGCGCCCTGCGAAGAAGGACGGTCCTTCTGCAGAGACTCTGGGTGAGCCCCCGTTCCCGGCCTGGCTGTAGGTGCTTGCCATGGCCGGCTGGACCACAGAGGCCCGGGCTCCTGGACTCAGTCCTGGGTCTCTAGTGTCTGCAGCTTGTCGGGAGGTAACTGATGAATCTGGGTGGCGAGAGAGACCACGCACCAGGCCTGGGGCTTCCTGGAGGCAGTGACTTGTGCACACTTTGGTTGCACGTTGAGTTTGGGCAGATTCCTGCAGGGAACCAGGGGCTTCATCCAGATTAAATTCCCCTCATCAGCAAGGAATGACCACTGGAAGCAACGCGGTTGAGTCTAGACAGATAGCTGTGACTAGAAGTGTGCGTTGGAGGAGAGCGCAAGCCGCCTTCCTAGTGAGCAAATCTGTGTAGTGAAGTGAACAATGAAGCAAACTTGAAAGGGCAGAAAAAGAACAAGCAGAAACTAGTTCAAATTACTGGTAAGTTTAAAAATAAGTCACACTCTCATGTGTGCAGCACACAAAGGGGCTTGATGCCCCGCTTTTCCCAGCCAGTTCCAATTCCCAGGATCCTGGCTCCCACGCAGGCTGGGGGTCCTGTGCCCGTGCCCCAGGCTCCACCTGCACACGGGCCAAGAGGAAGCCCCCCTGGCACCCCTTAGGGCCCCTCCCACCGGGTTGGACCAGGGCTGCAGCAGCTGTGGGCCAGAGCCCAGGCCGGTCTCCTCCGGGGACGGGGCCACCCTCCTGCCCGGGGCTTCGGGCCTCCCTCCCACGGGCGCCCGCAGGCTCGGCCCTGGCGTTGCAGGAGCAGTGCCTCCTGGACGAGCTGTCCCATGCCCACGCCTGGAGGGAGGCGAGCAGAGGGGCCTGTGGGCTGGCGCTGCCCCTGGAAGTTCCTCCCATGAGCGTCCACCCAGCCATGCCCCCACCGCTGAGCCCGGAGCCCCCCAGGATCATCCAGCACTCGGTAAGTCTCCCCGACATGGGAACACGAAGACAGCAGTGCCTGGGGGTGGGGATGCAGAGCTGACCGTGGGCTCAAACCCCAGCCGCTGCCTCGATGTCCCAGAGGAGTTGGGAGGGCTGTGGACCCTCCTAGACCCTCGTCACCTCGGGGCAGGCCTCGTCTGCCTCATGACCTGCCTGAAAATGGGGTGTGTCTGCGAAAGGCCTGGGTGACCGTGCTGGCCGCGTGTGGGCACAGCCGGGCCCACGCGGTCCAGCCTGGGGTCCTGGCCCCCCCGGCTCTCAGCACCAGGAGTAGATGCGTAGGGGAAGCCAGCCTCGGGGTCCCCAAATTGTGGGAAGGTGTCAGCACTTTCCCGAGCTTTGTAATGACCAGGCCATCCTCAAGACTAGCTTCCAAGGGCAGGGCTAAGAAGGGTAGAAGAGTGTCCACCCATGAGAGCGTTCTGGGTTGGGAGCAACAGAAAACAACTTTCTTTCTCATGTCAGAGGGCAGCCTGGAGCTGGGCAAAGCCAGGGGGCCTGGCACGTCGGGCCTCATGAGACGTTCCACGTGGCTTGAGTGCCAGGGGAGGCAGGCATGCAGCGGGCCAGATGCAGAGAGCCCGAGTCAGGGTTTTGGAGCTGAACGAGGAAAGGGTTTGCACTGCCTTGCTGGGCAGTGTTTGGATGTTTGCCTGGCAGTGCCTCTCAGCAGGAGCCCTTCCTGAGGCTGCAGCCCGAGGGACCACTGGCAGGGGCAGCGCCCGGGGGGACAGGATGGGGGGGCAGGGGACCTTACAAGTCTAGGCAATGTCATGGAGCCAGCATGGCGGGGAGCGCCTGGGGCAGAAGCAGCTTGGGGCCCTACCACTACAGGCTTTGACCTTGTCTGTGTGGCAGATACTGTGCATGGTTTTGCAAAACAAGTTAAAATTGTTTATGTGCACTTTTTTTTTTCTTTTGGTAAGGAGAGACTTTATTTGAAAGGATTTATTGTAAAGGGGGAAGGGACCATTATGGTAGAGAGGGGACTGTTGAAAATCGGAGAATGCTCTCACCTTAAGATCTGCAGGCATCTCATTTGGGCCATTTTCTAAAGCAATTAGATGTGTAAGAATTTGAGTCTGACACTGGTGGGCTTTTGGGGTAATGATCCCAGGCTGACGTGAGGGACTCAACACCCAGGGCCACGACATGTGGTCTTTGGTTCATTTATATAGTCTAGGGCCAAGTTGAGGTTCTGGACTGGGTGGCCGGGGGGCTCAAGGGTGCCCGACAGGCTGGGTCTCTGACCAGGAGGGCCACCTGGAAGGTGGAATAGAGTGGAAGGGGCCACCTCAGAGGCGTCTGTGTGGACGGAGCCCTGGGAGCCTCCTCTGCAGGCTCCCCCAGGCTGCCCGCAACGCCTGGGACCTCCTGGGGCTTCTTTCTCGTCCTCGCAGGCACGGTGGAGGGGTGGGGTGGGCTACGGTGTCTCAAACAGGTGTACACGTAAGCAGTGACCCAAAGGGGATGAGCAGGACCCGTGGTAGCTAAGACGAATCCCCGCCGCTGGGCTCGGACATGGGGCCACGGCCGCCTCAGTCTGGCCAGGGCTCTACAGACACAGCTGCGGGCCAGGGCTGACCGCCACCTGTGTTTGTACAAGCTTCAAGCTAAGAATGGTCTTACATTTTTAAGTGCTTTGGGGGAGTCAAAAGAACAACATTTTGTAATATTAAAATCATGTGAAATTCAACCTTCAGTATCCACAAGTAAAGTTTTATCGGAACACAGCCACACACATTTGTTCACGTGTTGTTTGTGGTTGCTTTCACGCTACAGTGGCAAAGGTGGTTAATTGCAACACAGACCATGAGGCCCATAAGCCCAAAACATTTACTTTCTGTCCCTTTATAGAACAAGTTTGCCAACCCTTGGTCTACGCCCTCTTTTCTTTAAGCTGAGAAAGAAGGGACAAGTTGCAGGGTTTATATATCATTACAATATTAAAATAGAAGGTTCTCTGCCCTTCCATCAAACCTGGTGCATGTTTGAAATTATTGTACTCATTTTTTTAAACATTTTTTATTGTGAAATATAACATATATACAGAAGAGTGATAACTTTCAAAGTGTGGTTTAACAAGTGGTTATAGGGCAAATTTCAAAGTATAGTGTGGGTTACAGTTCCATAATTTCAGTTATTTCCTTCTAGCTGTTCTAATGTACTAGAGACTAAAAAAATTATCTATTGAGACAATGATCAAATGAGAGGGAGGAATAGCATGTTGTACTCATTTTAAGTCACGACAGAGGGCAGAAGATATTTTCATGATGAGTGCCTTGAATACTTCTATTAAAGCAGAGTTAATGAAGCTGAGCAGTAGCTTAGCCTGCTGAAGATAGGAAATGTGCAAACATTACGTTATGTCCAGACTCAAGTATCTATCTATTCACCTATCTATTCAATATCTAGGGTTACAGATAAATTGATGGATGGTGGGTGGGTGGATTGGAGGATGGATGGATGGATGGATGGATGGGTGGATGGATGGATGGATGGATGGAAGGATGGATGGATGGAAGGAAGGATGGATGGATGAAAGGAAGGATGGATGGATGGATGGAAGGAAGGATGGATGGAAGGATGGATGGATGGGAGGATGGATGGATGGGAGGATGGATGGATGGATGGATGGATGGATGGATGGAAGGATGGATGGATGGATGGATGGATGGATGGATGGAAGGATGGATGGATGGGAGGATGGATGGATGGGAGGATGGATGGATGGGAGGATGGATGGATGAATTAATGGGTTAATGGGAGAGGAGGAGATGAGTGGATTGGCAGATGGGTCATTGGAAGGGTGGGTGGGTGGATGGTTGGGTGGATGGGAGGATGAGCAGGTGGGTGGGTGGATATTCTAGAACACTGTCTCCAATGATGGAGTCAGGTAGTCAGTCATGTGATGCATCCCAGGTACCCCAGCCACCTGCCACCATCATTCGGCAGCTACCTCAGCAGCCACTCATCACACAGCTCCCTCCTCCTCAGGTCATCCCCTCTCACCGATCAGGAAGCATTAAGGAAGGTAAGTGTTCCATATTCATATATATTATGAAGAGTTTATGAAATTCTCTACTGAAAGAAAATATGTTTTTGTAAGCAGGACAGTCATTTAGGGTCAGCTTTTGGCTACTGAACTGAAGCTATGTACTTACCAACGTGAAAATAACTTTAAATTTAATAAATTCTTGTATTTACAAGGGTATCTCTGAGGAGAAAAAAACCCAAGAAGTAGAAGAAAGAGTGGTGGACTAGGAATCAAATGACTTGGGCTCCAAAACCAACTCCATGTCTTATTAGCTATTCAAAATCTTTGGTTAAATTGCTTCTTCTTTTTGAATACATTTTAAATATTTTATTTTAAAAGCAGTTTTATTGAGGAATGTGACAGAATAAGCTGCACATATTTAAAGTTTGCTATGTTTTGACCTATGTGTGTATCTGTGAGACCATCATTACCACCAAGATAGCGAACATACTTGCTTTTCTGCGAATGTCTTTATTTGCTTTTGTTCTTGATCAATAGATTTGCTACTGAAATCTAGACTAATAGTTATTTCCTCTCAACTCTTTCTAGATAGTATTCTTCTGTTTCTGACCTCCTTTGTTGTGGTTGAGAAATCTGAAATCCTGCCTGCAGTTCCCGTCCAGATAATCTGTGCATTCTTTCTATTTCTAAGGTCTTCTCTTGGTTTAGATGTTTTAAATTTTCAAAAATATGCCAAGGTACAGATTTCTTTATATTTATCCTGATTTGGAAACAATATGCTTCCATTGTCTGTGAGGTTATGTTTCATTAATTCTGGAAAATATGCAGCATTATCCCTTTAAATATTTCCTGTCCTCCATTCTGCCCTCTGGGGATCCAACGTCAGTCGCTCTCTTTTTACACTCCAAGTCACCTAACCTTATTTTCATATTTTCCATTCTTTTTTCTCTCTGATGTATTCTAGATAAATTCTTATATTTCCCAGCTCACTCATTCTCTCTTCAACTATATCTCATTTACTGTCCTTTCCATCCACTGAACTTTAAAAATATCAGCAACTATATGTTTATTTCTAGAAGCCCCATTTTAAAGTTTTCCCATTTATCCTGACTGTTTCAATCTTTAAGTTGCATTTAATGCCAGCCATTTGGTGTCATGCAAACCCTGGAAGCTGAGCCTAAAGGCTCCTAAATTAATCCCATCTGCAGAGTTCCTTTTGCCATGTAATGCAACTTGCTCACATTTTCCGGGGATTAGCTTGCAGACACTCTTGGGGCCATCATTCAGCTGACCACACTGCTCCACTGTATCACGATCCCAGATTCTTTCACGGCTGGGCATTTGGGTCCTTTCCTGTTGGGGCCACTGTGAGCAGTGCTGCTACAAACAAGGTCTTTTTCTTGTCTTTTGGCAAATGTACCTGCACAGGTCGGTGGGTATATGCCTAGGAATGAAATTGCCAGGTCTGGAAATACTGCCAAATGGTTTTCCAAAATGGTTGTGCCCTTTTACACTCCACAGAAGAGTTTGCCAACACTTGGTATTTTCTGATATTTTCATTTTAGCCAGTCTGGTGAGCATGTCATGGGATCTTGTTTGGGTTTTAATTTCCATTTCATCTTTTTATATATATTACCGGCCATTTAACACCCTTTCTCATGAAGTGCATTCAAGTATTTTGCCCATTCTTTTAGTTGCCTGCTTCTCTTAGATATTTGTAGGAATTTGTTCTAGTTTGCTAGTGCTGCTGGGATGCAAAACACCAGAAATGGATTGGCTTTTATAAAGGGAGTTTATTTGGTTACACAGTTACAGTCTTAAGGCCATAAGGTGTCCAAGGTAACACATCAGCAATCGGGTACCTTCACTGGAGGATGGCCAATGGTGTCCGGAAAACCTGTTAGCTGGGAAGGCACGTGGCTGGCGTCTGCTCCAGAGTTCTGGTTTCAAAATGGCTTTCTCCCAGGACGTTCCTCTCTAGGCTGCAGCTTCTCTCCAGAATGTCACTCTTAGTTGCTCTTGGGGCATTTGTCCTCTCTTAGCTTCTCCAGAGCAAAAGTCTGCTTTCAAAGGCTGTCTCCAAAATGTCTCTGTAAACTGCAGTTCCTCTCTCAGTTCCAGGGCATTCTTCAAAGTGTCCCTCTTGGCTGTAGCAAGCTCCCTCCTTCTGTCTGAGCTTAGATACTGCTCCAGTAATTTAATTCAGACCCACCCTGAATGGGTGGGGAAACACCTCCATGGAAACTATTCAACCAAAGGTCTTGTCCACAGTTGACTGAATTACATCTCCTTGGAGACACCCAAAGGATTCCAAAGTCTAATCAACACTAATACGTCTGCCAACACAAGATTGCATTTTGGGGGACATAATACATTCAAACCAGCACAGGATTCTTCATATATTCTAAATGTGAGCCCTTTTGTGATCTAGGTATTGCAGATATCGTGTCCCATTTTGTAGTTTATCCTTTCACTCTCTTCATGATGTCTTTGGATGAACAGAATTCTTAATTTTAATAAAGTCCAATTTTTCAGGTTTTTTTCTTTATGGCTAGTGTTTTCTGTATCCCTCTTAAGAAATTTTTACTCACACAAGGGCATGATGAAATTCCTCATTTTCTTCCACCAGATTTGTTTGCTTTCACAGAGTTCTGATCCATCTGGATTAGATTTGTGTGTGCTGAGAGGTGGGGTCAGCACTAACTTCTCTCTGCTATGGATGTCAGTTTGACCCCATAGCTTATTGAAAAGACTATTACCTTCATAAGTCAGGTGACAAATACGCACGGCTTTCCATTCCAGTTCTTGCTCTACTTGCGCAATCTTTTCATTCTTGACTTCACGCTGCATGAATCCTGTGGGCCCCACTAGGGGAAGCTCGCCTCGAGGCGGACTTGTTTACCGTGGGCGGGGACATCCAGCCCCACCACCCCTGGTTCTCTTCTGGGGTCTCTGCCCCAAGAGGACAGTCGGACTCAGCTTCTCCGCTGTCTTGCTCTTCAGGGACTGATGGCCCCACGGCTGTGTTGCTCTAGGGACCTGGTGGCTGTCCCGCGTGCCCTCCCACCTGTCCCTGCAGCTGCCTGTCCTGGAGCCCGTCTGAGCCCCCCCCACGCCACTCTGGGCTCAGTTCACCTGTGCTTGTTTGGGAGGGTGCTCCCAGGAGAGGTGGGCAAGGCCTCAAAGACTACTTTCCAGACTCTAGTTGCTGGTGGAAAGTACCAAGGCTTTCCGATCACATTAGCAAAAATTAAGATATTACATAGTACCCAGGGTTGGTGAGTTTCTGGGTTTCCTGGGGCTGCTGTAACAAATTACTGCAAACTGGGTGTCTTCAAGCAACAGAGATTTATTCCCTCATAGTCATGGAGCCACAAGTCGGAAACCAAGGTGTCCACTGGGCCATGCTACCCTTGAAGGCTCTGGACAAGAATGTGTTCTGCCCTCTCCCAGCTCCTGGTGCACCCTGCCCCCCAGATCATGGTGCCCCCCCCAATTCCTAGAGGCTGCCCCCAGCTCCTGGTGTCCCCCAGCTCCCGGTGGCCCTAGAACTTCACCTTTCTTGTCTGGTGCTGCTTTACTCCAGCGTCTGCCCTTCTGCCTCCCACTGCAAGGCCGCTTGTCATGGACTTGGGGCCCACCGGGATTATCAAGGGCGGCTGCACAGACCTTTTTCCAAGTGTGCCATGGTCACAGCTCTCGGGATCCAGGAGTGGAATCTCTTCCGGGGCCACCGGGCAACCCTGAGGCGAGAGTTTGAGGAATTGGCTTGTGTGGGCTGGGAGCAAGAATGCAAATTGGAGCAGGCACTGGGGTGGCCAGTTGGGCCCTTGGGCCTAGAAGTTTCACACCCGGAGCGGGGCTAGGATGGGCAGGGGCTGCTCTCTGCCGCACCACCTCCTGCATCCGTTTGAGTCAAGTGCAGCCTGGGCCTAGCTGCCCTGCCCCTCTCTTCGCAGACATGGTGGAGATGATGCTGGTGCAGAACGCACAGATGTACCAGGTCATCCTGCAGAACATGATGCTCAGGGTGCTGCCCACGGCCCCTTCCCCGCACCCCAGCCTGCAGGTAGGCGCACTCCTGGGGGGCGGGGAGCAGCACCCTCATTCGCAGAGAGGGCCCTGGGGTGGTTTTCTTCTGCAAACGGCTGCACCTGGCTCCCTGCGTGCAGCGTTTCTGGCTCCCAGGCGGCCTGCCTGTGAAGGGGGCACTCTCAGACCAGGGGCGGAGAACCTGCGTGGGCAGTCAGGGCCAAAGGGGTGGCGGCCACGTCCCCTTCCCCGCTCCCGGGGAGCCCCGGTCCCGCTGCCCTTGCTGCCCATCTGGCCCCTTCCCCAGGAAGGAGGCGGGCGGAAAGGGGGGCGCGCCTGCAAAGCAGGGGGCCCGGGCGCCGCCCTGACGCGGGGCGCTGGTGTGCCGAGGACCCGCAGTGGGCGCCGGTGCTGCCGCGAGCCGAGAAGCAGAGGGCGCCCTCCGTGCACCACCACCACCACTACGCGCCCGCGGCCACGCCCGGGAGCCCCGTGGGCTACGCCGCCTTCCAGCCCGCCGTGCGCCACGTGGCCGCCCTGGGCGCCCGCAGCGAGTGAGTCGGGCCCGCGGCCCTGGGCCAGGGGGGAGCAGGGCGGGGTCCCCTGCACCTCCCGGGGGCCACTGAGGCCGGCGAAGGCCTCTGTCGGGCCAGGGGCTGGCGGGGACGTCCCCTCGCTCAGCGAAGGCGCCGCACACCCCGTCCTTTCCCGTAGGGCACCGCTGGACGGCGCCCTCCCCGCGCACTCCCTGGGGGTGTGAACCCCACTCCACCTGGTCAGCAGCTGGGGCTTCCCTCTGCGACCACCCACCACGAGTGCAAAAAGCCTTGGCGAGTCCCAGACCCCGGGCTTGGAAGGCCCCGCGAAACACTGTTTCATCCGGAAAGAATTGAAGAAAAATATGGCTCAGAGGACATAATGCAAAAGATCTGTACACTGAGTTGGCTCCACAAAAATTTAAACTTCTCCACTGGGGAAACATACCGTGAACGAAATCAAAAGACTAACCATCAGCTGGGGGAACGTGCCACAGGTGTCCGACCGGGTCTCCTTGTTCCGAGAAGTGGAAGCAGAGGTCGCAGAGCTTTTTACTCATTGAGCAGTAAAAAAGCACAGATCAATATAGGTAGATCTACATGCTCACTTTCATAACTTCTTTCCCCTGGAAATAAAAAACAAGAAGCTAAACAGTGATCCTTCTGTGCAGTCTGTTCCTTCTGGTCCTGTGTGTGCATGTGTGTCACCCCCTTTATTTTTTTGGTGGGATTATGCACCCCTTCTGTTTTATTATGATAAATGTTGTTTCAAGTATTATCTGTAAGTTTTCGCTCATCTTGTTTGGGATGGACTTAGGTTTGAGGCTGAGCCCCCCGCGGCCCCCCAGGCTTCCTAGCGACGGGACTGACGTGATGCCCAGGACGGGGTCTGCTGAGCAGCCTCCCTGACCTCTCCGCACACCCTCACAGGCAACCCAACTGCCCTCCTGTTGAGCACACAAACTAAGGGTCTCATCTTGATTTCCTGTCCCCACATGGACTCTCCCTAACTTGGCTTTTCTCTTTGGGTTTCTCAACATTCTTAGTAGATTCGGGAGTGGGATGAAATTCAGCACAGGTGACACTGTCTTCGGTTAACAGGATGAAGGGAACACGCTCCTGCTGACAGGGCTGTCTGGGCTGTGAGGGCCCCCAAAGGGAGCACCCCCGGCCCAGGACAAGGACCAAGAATAGCCACGTCGGTGCTGGAGCCGATGGAAAGGGAGGCATGTGTTTGCCAACAGGAAGCTCAGGGCGTGGGGCTGAGCCGAGGAGGCCACGGGGCGGAACGGGAGCCTAGACGCCCGCCGTCCGGCCTTGGGACGGGCAGCAGAACCGCATGCCAGGACACGGGTCGCACTTCTGTTCAGCAGTGTCAGACAACACTGGTCTATCCTTGGTTAAAATATGAGGATTGTTTTCAACTGTAAATAAAAGGCCCCTCCAAATCAATAAGAAAAGGGAAAGCCAATAGATTCCTGGGTGGGAGATGCAGGCATCAGTCGTTTCACAGAAGAGGAGAGGCACAGGACCTCAGGACAGGGGTGTGTCCCGTGGGAAGTGAGAAGCGGGAATGCGTCAGGGGCCCTGCTGAGCACTGCTGGGGGTTGGGAGGGCTGGGCCCCCCAATCAGCCCCCAGCACCTCAACTTAGGCCCGTACCAGGATGCACAGAGGCCTCTGGGGCTGTTCCTGACAGCAGATGCCGGAAGTATCAGTGAGAGCAAGAGGTCTGCACGCTCCTAAAATCCGTGCGGACCCAGGAGTTTGTTTCGGTGGGCTACACCTACTGAATTTACTGTTGGGTATTAAAACTGAGAGTGATTTTAAATATTTCTATATAAATCCTTAAAAAATATTGGCAAGTCCATTACTTGTTAACATAAACAATATATTTTTTATGAAAAAACAAATGTTTGCCAAGCAAAAGACTTAGAGAGCGGAGAGGCAGCCTTGCATGTGTTTTGCAAACCTCGTTAATGTCTTTAGAAGCAGCTAACCCTGCGTGTGAGGGTTGTGGCATCGTTGGGTTGAAGCCTGTGAAGAGAATCTGCCTTGTGCAGACTTATGGTCGGAGAAGGGGGGCTGCTCCCATCGCTCCCCAGGCCACATGGACATTCCTCTGATACACACCCAAACCCGACAAGTGGGGGTGCAGAGTCTGAAACTTTACGGCTGAGCTTTTTGTACCCAGTTACCGTACAATCCTGCACTCTTAGCAGATCTTTTAACCCATTCATGAGTCATTTAGAAAATACTCAGGAACGATGCAGATTTTCCAAATGTTGACAGTTTTCATTATATAATATAAATTCTCCTACACTCTTTCATGCCACCTCAACCATCTGAAAGGTCTTTAAGTCTGGGAAGCTGTCAAGTTCACTCAAACGGATACAAGTTTCCCAAAATTCTAATTTTTGCCAAGGAGCCCGTCATCCAAATTCAACCACGACACCCCCAGGTGGCTGCAGGGGTGGGGGTAGGGGCCTCGGGCGCATCTCCATTGGGGGTGGGTGGCCTGCTGCCCCCTCGCCATAACTGTGGCATTGGCCCTACCCCTCTGGGGGTCCAGGTTCCAAGGCCGCAGGAATCCACACCCCAGGGCAAGGGTCAGGCCCCGCACCCCAGCCCCTAGTCAGTTGGTCCAAGCGCCCGCAGGTCACGACTGAGCACAGAAGTCGGGGGCGCTGGCCGGCCAGTTCCTCCTGCGGCGATCAGGTGGACACTAGTGCCAGGCCAGGGGAGAGGTGGCCCGTGCACCATCGCCAGGGTGCCTAGCTAATGCCAAGGGCTCCTGGCCCAGCGCGTGGCCGGCACGGCCCCCTTGCTCTTGCTTGAGAGCGGGTGTCAGGCGGACACTGCCTTATCACCGTCCCCTGCCAGACCTCTGAGGTCCTCCTGGCGGCAGCCCCGAGGCGCGGCCTTGGCACCCCCTCTCGTGAGGTGCAGCCTCCAGGCTCCCGCGCCCCGGGCAGGTGGAATTGCGGGACCAGCTGCCTGCCCTGCGGGACCCACCCAGGAGAGGAAGGGGGTGGCGCACAAGGCAGCTGCGTCCCTGCTTCATTTCTTCTGAAGCTACTGTCAAAAGAAACAAAATAACCAACTGCTTCGGTTTGCTAATGCTACTGGAATGCAATGTCAAAAATGGGCTGGCTTTTTCAACCGGATTTACTAACAATGTACAGTTCTTAGGCCGTGACAGTGTCCAACTCACGGCTTCAACAGGACGATCCCTTCTCTGAGGAAAGGCTGCTGGTGTCCGGGGCTCCTCTGCCACAGGGGAAGGCACATGGTGGCGTCTGCTGGGCCTGCGCTCCCGGTTTCGTGGCTTTCAGCTTCTGATTCCAGGGGCCTCCTCTCTGTGGGTCCTCTCTTAGCTTCTCCCGGGCTTTTCTCAATGAGCTTCTCTCAATTCCATCTCTTTTAAGGGATCCAGTAAGGGGATTAAGACCCACCTGGGGCAGGCCTCAGCTGAAATAACCTCACCAAAAGGTCCCACCCACAGGAATGGAGAAGAGCACTGCCTCTCTGGGGTACATTCAGCCTCCAAACTGTAATCCAAACCATCAAAGCTATGGGTTTGCTGAGAGAGGGACTGGGGGGCAGGGAGCCGGAGGGAGTCTTGGTGGCCGCCTGGCCACAGCTGCTGTCACGGGCTTGAGGGTTTCCCCAGAGGAGGATGCAGTGGGTGGTGGGCATGAGGGCCTCGTCACATGGGAGGCTCTGACACCGCAGGGACCAGTGTGGGCTGGTTGGTCTGTTGGGCGTCACTCCTCCTGGGCCGTCTCTGTGGAGCTGCCACCAGCTTGTTCCTAAATGTCTAAGTGTCACTCAAACTGCAGCCTTATATGGAAGGTCCCAGTGGCCAATTTGTCTGTCTTCGGAAAAGTCCCTGTCATTTCTTGTAATGAGGTCAGTCCTGGTGTGCTGGTTTGGGTGTATTACATCCCCTAAAATTCCATGTTCTTTAATGCAGTCTTGTGGGGGCAGACGTTAATTAATATTACGTTGTTTCCATGGAGATGGGACCCACCCAACTGTGAGTGACACTTTTGATTAGATTATTTCCATGGAGGTGTGGCCCCAGCCCTTCAGCATGGGTCTTGATTAAATCACTGGAGTCCTGTAAGAGCTCAGACAGAAGGAGCTCAGAGCAGCTGCAGCTGAGAGACATTTTGAAGATGGCTGTTGAAAGCAGACTTTTGCTGACGCTTTGGAGAGCCCAGAGTTTCCCCTGTAGAACTGTAACTTTGTAACTAAATAAACTCCCTTTATCAAAGCCAATCCATTTCTCGCATTTTACCTAAAGGCAGCATTAACAAACTGGAACACATGGCAATGCCTAATGGCAGGTGGCCATTGTATTTTATTTAACATTACAAAGGGGCAAGAGAGAAGCAACTTTTTTGCAAAACTCTTGAAGATCTGGGGAAGGGCCAAGGAACCGCAAGGAAGAGGGCAGGGTTTATACACTCATATCAATTCTATGAGGTTTAGGAACTATTTTATTTGCAATACTAAACAAACAAACAAACAAACACCTGCCGTGTTGTAAACAAACAACCAGTGGAACTTTCTCTTGTACCTCTAAGAAAATAGTTTTCACTCATGGAGTTTAGCCCCAGCTCAGGCTGGAGTCTCCACAGCCCCGGTGGGTGGCAGCCGACAGCGGAACCATGGTTCAGGGAGCCTCTGAACCCCACACATCGTCCTGGGCCCTGCTGTGCGCCCTCCCCCAGTGCCGAGGCCGGGGGCCGTGTCAGAAGAGGCCCCCACTCAGGGGCTGCAGCCTGGACCCTGTGCGCCGGCTGAACTCCTCCAGCACCTGCTTCTCCTTCTGGTACATCTGGAGGGAAGGAAGAGGACTGCTGGGGCGCGCACACCCTGCCGCGGTGCTGACAGCTCGCTGCCCCCTCACAGCACCCCCGGCTGCCCGTGCCCACGGCCATCCTGCTCATGCCCTCAGGCACCGGGTGCCATGAGACCCCGCAGAGAGCGGCACAGGAGCACCCGCAGCTTTCGGTTGTCTGCTCAGAGCTGGCCAAGGGAGCGAGTAAAGGATGCAGTTAAATACACTGGGGGAGCCCAATATTTAAGACAAACATTTATGAATCTTTTTTATAACACAGGAATTTATAAAATTCCTTATTTTCGTGTTTTTTTCCCCAGCTTTGGGCATTCACTTTGCCTCTGAGCCGCTGGGTTGGGTGCTGGGAAGGGGCCTAGGAAAATGGACTGGGGGTGGGGGCGCCCTGGTCTCACCTGAGGCTGAGACCCCCCCAGGCACCTGGCAGACCCGGAGCACGTGGAGTCTACCTGCTGCCACTGTGCCTCCGTGCTGTGTGTGAACCCCAGGAGGTGGCAGAGCCCATGGGTGGCGGTCACCTGTCGAAACCATTGGAAAAAACAAAAGTGCCTCAGGAAACGATCCAACTGGAAGCAGTCCCCCTTCAGGAGCTGCCCCTGCCCCCCAACTACCGGCTGGTGGGGCCGGCAGGTGGGCATTCCGGGTGGGTGACCCACCTGAACTGGGGTGCTCCCAGCCCTGCGCCCACTCACAGCGCCCCCTTTTCAGGGCAGGACCCTTCTGCTGGAGCAGGTAGGAAAGGGTCCTGTCCCTGGGTATAAAGATATAACATCCCCTGGGGATGGAAGAGCAGTGGCTGTGGCCCCACTGTTCCCTGAGAATCACAGAGGCGCGGGCCTTTTGGGGCAGGTGGGATAACAGGGGTGTCAGAAAAAGGCTGGGGCAGAGGCAGCCCGGAGGGGGAGGCAGGCCAGAGGGAGTCCAGAGGAGTAGGGAGGGAGGTCAGGGGAGGAGGGGGAGGGAGGTCAGGGGAG
>PVKY010000615.1:0-43857 GCA_004027775.1 Bradypus variegatus
ACTTTAACTTTTTTTTTAAATCACTCCCTATCCATGTCTGCTCAATAAAGTCCTTTTAGTGCCAAAAGCCTATGGTCTGGTACCTGGAGGAAGGGCCGTCTCATTCCAGATAGGCTTGGCGTAGGAATCTCAAGGAATGGGTAGATACAGGCAGCTTATGGAGGAGCAGAGAGCAGACTGAGGTCCTGGGAGGTGAGGGAATGCAGGAGGACCAGTACCATAGAAGGAGAAGGGGCTCTGTGGGAGGATGTGGCCCAGGCTTGGTCTGGAGCCAAAAAGGTAACTGTAGCTGGGATGGGGAGTTGGGCTGAGGCACTAGGATGCCTGTGGCTTCCTTTTCTCCAGGAGAAACCCTGGAGGGAGCACTGGGAACAATGACAGAAACACTCCCTCACATTGGGCCAGAACTTTACAATATGCAAAGTACCTTCACTCAAGACTACATCTGATAGCCAGCGCAATTGTATTCAAACTATGTCCATAGTTTTGAATGGGAAGGTGAGGCTTATAAGTGGTCCTCTTGAATTCCTATGCCCAAGTTTATCACAATAGTCATAACACTGTTTAACAAAAATCTTTTTACTTGTATTTCCTCTACACTGGGGGCAACTCAAAGGCAAGAACTATTAGATGCTAAACATGTAAAAATCCTTAGTGCATGCAGGGGTTGAACAGGGGCCCATTATAACATCACTTGTGAGGTGAAGGATAATGTCAGTGTTCCCACGGGGCTAAGGAATCACAGTGACATTACCCTTCCTTGGGGCTTGGAACAAAGACAATATCACCCACGAGATGGGGAGAAACAATGACATCATCATCTACAAAGTTAGGGGCAAAGATAAGGTCATTCACAGGGTCAGAGGATCAAATGACATCTGACCCCCTGAAGGGGCTAGGGGAACAATCACATTACCCACAGAGTTGGGGAGTGACAATGACATTCCCACAGGGTTGGAGAGATAATGGTAATGACAATGTCACCCACGGGGTTGGGTCCCTGCGGCACTGGCAGCTTCCGGAGCTCAGGGCCTTCGTGCTCATCCTCATGATGACTGACGTCCAGCGTGGTGAAGAGGTTGGAGAGAAGCCCCAAGATGTGGACAATGGCCAGTTTGTTGGAGGGATTGGGCTATGGGGAGAAGCAAGCCAAGCTCTAGATCTTCTAGCCCTGCTGACCCCATCCCTCAGGCCACAGCCCACACAATGGGAGGCTCCAGAGTCCCAGTCTTGCTCCCTGGCCCCCAGAGCTCACTCACGATCTCCTCTGCCAGCTTTTCCAACTGCTGGATATAGGGCGAGATGAGTGAGTGCAAGTTCTTAAGGATCTCCTCCACCTGCAGGGCTGACAGCAGGAAGCCCAGTGCCTGCATCAGCCACATGCACTGGCTCGTCTGTGGGGTAGAACATGGAGGATCATTCCCTGGACCTCAACTGGTTGAGGGTGGGGAGGAGAATAAGCCTCTTGGGGAAGGTTCCAAGGACAGAGAATAAGGGATAAGGGGCAGGGGGAGGCAGAATACAGGATTTCTGGGATAAGTAGATCTTCACAATACCCCCAAGGAAATCCCTAGAAACTCTTGGGCCGTACCTTGTGGATCTGTTTCATCAGCACATCCTGACAGTGAAAGGAAGGAAGATGGTATCAGCACAGTACAGTGTGTCCGAGGCCCAGCACCACCCAGGGCTCTGCCTGCATACCTGGGACACAGCCACAATGTTGGCAGCATAGGGTGGTAGGTCATACTTGCACTCTCGGCAGATCTTCTTGAGGGTGGACACAGAGGAGACTGAGAGCTCTGGGTTACCTAGGGCATGCAGCACGAGGGGCAGAACACTATTGATCATGACGGGATGGTCTGCCAGCCACTCAGACAGAGCTCCTGGAATAAGAAGGAAGAGGGATTTCTAAGGCAGTCCAGGCTGGTTTAGCACCATGTCCCTGTGAGGCAAGCAGAGCTGCTGGCAGGGTCAAGTTTCAGCCCTGGCACAGAACAGGAGCCTCAAGACTGAATGAACAACTATGCATGCACAGGCTCAAACATGAGCCTTACAGCTGAGAAGTAGGAAGGGGTTGCACAACAGAGGCCCTGCCACCAACAGCAAACTAGCCCCACTGACCCCTAGCTGTGCCAGGGCAGAGTCAGTTGGCTATGATGCTGATTGCGCGTTTGGGCATGTATGTCTCTCCCATTCTGGTTCGGACCCAGCAGGCTGGTCATGGCTAGGGATGGGTTCCCATGAGTGGTGGCCTGTGGCCTGTGGGTCCCCATGGATCGTATATGGTCATGGGTGTGTGCCATGTCTCACCGATGGTGAACATGACAGTATCTGCCAGCTGCACGTTGCTGATGCTGATCCGTGGGATTAGGCCGATGAGCCCAGGTACCACATCAGAATAGTTGACATCAATGGTCTCTGCGATGGATTGGAAGCCGTAGAGCAGGGCCTCTGTGTGCTGGGGAAACAGGATGCCACTGGCTTGGCTGAGGAAGTGGGTGTGACAGGTCTGAGGACTGAGGGAATCAGGCATGGGAGGTACCTGCCAGGAGTAGGGCTCCTCTGAGCTGGTGAGCAAACGGCCCAGCTTGTCATAGAGGTTGCTGAGCAGCTCAGCCCCCAGCATCTCATAGACATACATGAGTGTGTCTGAGATGTCCACCCTGAGAAGTAGATGAAGGTATTACACACTGCCTGGATCCTGCCTCCAGCCCAGAAGCCCACCCTAGTACATTCACAACCCCCTGAAAAAGTGCCTAGAGAATAGAGGAAGGAGCCCCAGGATTCAGGTAGCCTGAGCTATCACCCACCCCTCATTACCTCCATTATTTCAGGACTACATTTAGAGATAGGATTGACCTGCTACCATCACCTGTAAATTCGGAACTGCTCCTTCTCATCTGATGACCAGAATCCGTATTCCTCGTCAGAAGGGAACTGGGCCTTGTGCAGAAGCACATCCACCAGCTGGAAGTAGACTGGCCGGTACACCTGCTGGTATACAGCCTGCTTCTCTGCCTCAAAGGACAGAATGTCATCCTGAGAGAGCCAGGGAAGAGTTAGCTACTTCACTAGCAGCCATAGAAACCCATGATCCACTCTCTTCCACCAGGCCCCAATCTTACTGGAGGTTACATAGACACACCTGCAGTGTGTACCAGAAGGTGAGGGTTAGGGAGCTGGTGGTCTCGTTGACAGGATAGTGGCCAGGGATGCCTGTGCAGAACATGATCATGTTGACAAGTGCCAGGAAACTCTGCCAGTGCTCCACTTGGTCCAGCAAGGCCCTTTAGGGTGAGGAGACATAGTAAAGTCATTCTGCACCACCCCCCACCCCCCACAGTGGGCCCTATGACCTTGTGTCTTAGAGGGCCCTGCCATCCCACCACCAGCAGCCCCCACTTCTCACCGGGAGTGGTTCTCGCCCAGAGCCACAGCAATGCGACAGATGCCATGGGAGGTCTCCATGTCCCCATTCTGCACTGCCTGTCGCAGTTGATCCTGCAGTCCCAGCACCAGTGGGATGAGTTTCAGGAGGGTGTTCACGTACCTGGAGGCATGAGGTGAGGAGACCATCAGAGCTGCCTGCCCTGCTCCCCAACAACTTTAAGAGAAAAACACAGCCTCACTGTCTTCCATCAAAACCCCCCTCCCCACATCATATCCTAAGCAAAAAGAGGTCAGGATCCATATAGCAGCTTTGATGCTGCCATGTTGGGAAGAACCTTAGGTCAGGGACCTCCAGAACACCGGGGAGGAAATATGAGGTCAGTGGTAGGGAAGATAGAGAATGAATGACAGGCTCAAGAGTCCTGAGAGACAGTTAAAGCAGAGTTTAAAAGGCAGCAACAACTCATGAGAGCCTCAGTCCTCATCATTCCCTCCACCTACTGTCACTAAATCCTAACTCCTGTGTAGTCTGGTGGCAGTAGGAGAGAAATAGATGAGTTCAGGGAAAGCCAAGGGGCAAAATGAACAAGACTTGGTGAATGAAGGATATGAAGATGGGGAATAGTAAAGGACAACTCTCAGGTCACTGGCTGAGCAACTTCAGTAGATGGAGGAGCTATTTACTGAGACCTGGAGGGGTTGGTGGGGCAGGAAGCTGATAAGTTCAGTGTCAGGCATACTGAATCAGAGGCACCAGATTCCACCTGATATGCAGGTTGAAGTGTCCAGAGAGTTAGACATATATATAAAAAACAAACAAACCCTGAAACCCAGCAGAGAGGTCAGAGCAAAAGACAAAGATTTGGTAGGCATCAGCAAACTCATGGTAACTGAAATCAAGGGAGTAGATGGGAATTACCCAGGGAGAAAGTGTTGAATGAAAGAAGAGGTCCAGGTCAGAGCCCTGAAGCACAATGATCCCTAAAGGAGGAGCAGAGGAAACAGATTGAAAAAAGACTTCCTCCATCCCACCAGAAACTTCCTCAGAAGCCTGCTCTGTGGAGACTGGACTAGGTAGTGGAAGTGGTACTCTAAGGATGGGTCAGCTGCCTGGCACCCTGCTGCGGCCAATCATAGTGTCATCACTACAGCTATATCTATGGAGGGAGGGGGAACTGAGGGTCCAGAAGGAGTTCTTTCTGGACTTGGCCCCAAGCAGGTTGCTAGGCAGGTAGCCTCACAACCTTAGGGAGAGGAAGAGAAGGTCAATAAAAGGTAGCTCAGGGATGTTGTCCCCCTTCTACACACCCCTATTCTGGTGGGATAAGGCAGCTATACCAGGGCTCCCCCCACCCTCCACCCCACCCCCTACCCCAGCCCTAGAGTGCTGCCCGGAGACAGCTGGGGTAGCTTCAGTCCCATGACCCTGACACGGGCTGCACCACCAGACAATGGGCATCTTCAGGCCAGAGTCTGACACAAAGGGTAGGGGCAGGGGCAGGGCCGTAGCCTGCATGCTCTTCAGCTGCTGAGGGGGGGCAGGAGGTAGCGCCCTACCCCACAACATCCCCACTGTATTCTCAGTTTCCCTCACACCTGCCAAAGTTCATGTGGATAGTAGGTACTCAAGCTCCTCAACTTATCTTCTTTGGACCTCTTCATAAAATAAATCAAGGACAACATAGTCCAAAAGGGTTCAAGGTCAGACAGCAAGTTGGAGGCAGATTCCAGGTTGACACAGCCCTGCATTCTGCTATAGGCCTGCTTCTTTTTCCGGGCCCAGCATGCATGTCCGCAAAGGATCGATGCAGGTCTCAGTCCAGATCCCAGTCCCAATTCCGTGGGAGTGCCTAATAGCCTGTCTAATTCACCTTCCCTACTCCTCCAGCTCCAGCCCCCAATGAAAAGCTTTTCCAGGATTAAAAACATATTTTAGAAAATTAACAAACAAACAAAACACAATCTGAAGGGGAGAGCCTGGCAAGGAGGAGCAACTGTGGAGGAGCAGGAAAAGGGTGGCCTGAGTGTAAGCTCAGCCAAGGCAAGGGCAGGTGTCAGGACACCCAGGGAAGGCAGGTGACCCAGGAGTCACAGCCAATCAAGGTGACTTTCTGAAGCCAAAGGTAGGAAACTGGACTGGAAAGAGCAAGGCCCAAGACAGAGTTACCTCTTGGAGCTCTGACTGCAGGCAGGGTACAGCCCACCCATGGGGGAAGTCCCTGCATAGACTTTCCACCAGCTATGCTGGGGGCCTATGTGTGGATAGGAGGATAAGCCTGAGGTCCCAGAGGTATCTAGGTGTGGAGGAGAGAGACAGTGAGGAAGTCTTTAGGGCTATGGCTCAGGCTGGATTCAAGAGGCCCAGCTCCAGTTGGTCAACTTAAGCAGCTGGGGGCAGGACTACAAGGACTTCTTGGCTGCCTGTCACACTGAGCTAAGCCCAGACCTGCAATTAGAGCTTCAGGAGCAGAGCTGAGAAAATGGGGAGAGTTGCTAAGCAACCAAGGGGGCCGCAGCCAATGGGCACCCAGGAGGCTGTGGGTTCCCTCACTGGCTCCTTGCTTGCTCATTCGTTCAGAGAATGGGCATCAATTACCTGCCAAAGCCCTTGAGAGTGGCTGGGCAGGTAAACCTGGGTGAAACTGAGGACACCACACATTAACACATTACCCACCTACTCCTGTGGCCTGGCCAGTTCCCCTTGTCCACCAACTTGCCCAAGCCCAACCAGCACTCTAGCTTCAGGCTGTCAAGAGAGGTCTTGACCTGAGAGTTGGTGTCTACCTCAAGCTTTTGGTGGAGAAACCAGGGAAAAGGGAGCATACGAACTGTCACTGTAATAACAATACTAAAGACTAGTAACCACTGTTTATGGAGTACTTCCTGTGTGCCAGGAATCATGCTAAACCCTTCATAGACATTCTTATTTAATCCTCACACCCAAATATTATTTATTAACACCAGGATGAGACCTGGTGCACATTATCTTATTTAAACCTTTCCAACAGCTCTGAGGGGTTAATATGGTCACCACCATTTTATAGATGAGAAAACTGAGGTTTACCCAAGGTCTCCGATCCAGTAATTCAGACATGATGAGGCTTGGGCCATTCACCATTCCCCCATGCAGTCTCTTTCAGTGTTTCTCCCCCTCCAATTCTGCCAAGGATCCCTTCTCAAATCTGTACCTCAGAAACGTCAGCTTCAGACCTTCACTCTTACCCTTTCCAATTCTTTCCCCAAACTTATGCCAAACATCTCATCACGCCATTTTTCCCTGCTAAAAATTCTTCAAAAACTTCACATCTTCCCCCGGACAAACATCAAAATCTTAAGCTTTGCCTACAAGGTCCTGAATGATCTGGGCCCTGATCTCCTTCCACTCTGGCCCTAAACCATGCTGTCTTATCCCACCCAATGATTTACAGCTCAGCAGACTCACCAGGCTCTCTCACACCCTCAGCGTTCAGACTTTTTGTCTGAATGGAATGTCCTCCTCATATCTATCACTGCCACCTGGCTAACTCTTACACACCCTTCAAAGTATATCTCAGTTGTCACCTCCTCTGGGAAGCCTCTCACACTCCCCAGACTGGATTAAATGAGCTCCTACAGCCTCCTGTTTTCTCTATCGGAACATTCATCACATTGACTGCACTTGCCCATTCATGTGTTTGCTAGATTGTGAACTTCCGAAGCTCAGAAGTCAACCCCATTCATCTTTTTTATTTTTGCATTTTTTTTACTTATTTTTTTTTAAACCCCATTCATCTTTGTGTTCCCAGCGCTTCATACGGAGCCTGACACATAGCAGGTGCTCAACAAACATCTGCTGAACAAACACTTCACTATACTCAAGACCTTCTTTTGGGTCCCTGAATGTATTATGGCGCTGCCCAAACAGGCCTTTGCACCTGCGGTGGTTCCTGAAGCCCAGAACACTCTCTTCACTTCCAACTCACCTCCCTACCCCCAACCCCGCCCTGTCACTTAGGCAACTCTTACTTTTTGTCCATTCCAAAAATATTGAGGGCTACCACATGCCAGACACAACAGTGACAAAATAAAATTACAGAGCCCCAGTCCTCACAGAGCTGAGAGACTAATGGGAAGACATATACTAATTTATAGTGAAACCATGTTAAGGGCTAAGAAGGAAAAATACTGGGAGTACTGGGAAAATATAATATAGAGAACCAAACTTAGTTGTGAAAATTACCGAGGACTTCCCTGAGGAAATGAAATTTAGACTGAGCTCTGAAAGGTGATGGGAGGTGAGGAGGGGGTGTGTGCTCCAGGCAAAGGTGATGTGTTAAAGTAAATGGGATGGCTCACAGGCTGGAAGGAGTGTGGAGGATTCAAGAAACTGAAAAGACCACGAGAGACGCAGAAAGCAGTGTGGCATGAGATGAGGTTGGTGATGCCAGATTGTGCAGCACCTTTGCCAGGCACGCTAAGGATTCTGAGCTTTATCCTAAGAGCAGTGAGAAGCCACTGAAGAATTCTGAGCAGAAATAAAAATTTAGACCCTCATTTTCAAAAGATCACTCTGGCTGCTGGGCAGACAATAAAGGGCAAACAAGTGAAAACCAGGGGACTGGTAAGAAAACTCTGCAGTAATCTGGGGAGAGAGATGATGACAGCTTGTACTAGGGTGGTGGCAGTGGAGATGGAAAAAAAAAATAGATTTGCAATATGGTCAGGAGAACTGCCAGGACTTGGTAACTGATTGGTTGAGAGCAAGAACAGAGTCAAATATTTTAATTGAAGAATTCATTGGATGATTAGCTGTTTAATGTCTGTATCCTGCTCTCAGGAGGACAGGAACTGTGTCTTATTTGATTTCTTGCTGAATCTCCAGCATAGGACCAGGCATGCAATAGGCACTCAATTAGCATTGAGTGGATGGAAGGACGTGTGGCTGTCCACGTAGGTTGTCCCTTTCTGGGCAGGCAGGGCCAACTCACCTCTGGGCATCAGGCTGTGAGATGGCATTGACAATGGCCTCCACGCTGCTGTCAAAGAGCTCTGAGTCCTGCAGGGCAGCGAAGGCAGCCTGAATGAGTGCCTCACAGTCTTGGAGTGGCACTTCCAGCTGTACCCAGCTGGAGAAGCACTTGAGCACCTTCTGACGCACACAGCTGGGTGAGCTGGGCTGCTGTAGCAGCTGCTCGAGCAATGGGAAGACAGCCCCGCACTCCACTGCCAGGCTGGCCCGCACCAGGCCTTTCCGGTACTGGGGCAGGCGACTGGTCTGGAACTCCTCAGGCAGCACTGTGAGCAGCTCTAACAGGGCCAGGCAGCGGCCCTGGCCATCCACTGGTGAGTCCTCAGCCTGGAAGAGCCGTACCATATCGGCCACAGCACATGGCCAAGCATCAGGCATCATGCTGAGAGCCAATGAGGCCAGTGCCACACACAGCCGAGTCAGCACAATCTTGGAGCCACTGGCAAAGCGGGTGATCTGGGTGAAGAGCTGTGCCTTTAGGCTTTCATACTGGTCGGTGGGGATGTCACTCCAGTAGCGAGAGATCTTGATGTGCAGGGCACTGGCCCCAAAGTACTGGATCTCAGGCACCTTGTCGGGCTGCAGCAGCTGCCAGCTGAAGTGCCAGGCTTGTGGGGAGACCTGGGCCTGCATCAGCCACTTCTGAGCCAGGTTCTTGTTCTCAATGTTGGGGTCATAGTAGAGCTGGTGCAGCGCCTGCAGGACAGCACAGGACTGAACAGGTGCTGACCACTCTGGATCCTGCCAGAGCCCAGAACGGAGGGTGTGATTTGGTTCTGCGAGACTGCTCCCTCTCCCTGACAGGGGGGCTGAGCAGGGCGGAAGAGCTCAGTGCTCTGCAGTGTTTCCTGGGCCCAGGGTCCTGCTGATGTCTTAAGCCTGAACCTTGCCCATGCTCTACCATATCCTCTTCTCCTTTCAGCAAAACATTATGGGTTCAGAGAGAGAACCTCCATAGGAAAGCAGCAAAAGAGGCTGATATCCCCAAAGGGGTAAAGGGCAAGGCCCAGGTGGAAGGAATGGCTCCTTAGGGATGAAACTAGGCCTGAGAAGAGCCTGGAACAGCCTGAGGGGCTCTGACCCTCCCAGGCACATCTGTTCTCATCAACTCCAACAGCCCCATTCAGTTCCCCCAGGATCATCCCTAGGTCACTCCAGATGCTGGCACCAAAGCCAGTGTGAAATATGAGCAGCACTAAGACTTCTGTCAAGCATCCCTGGGGCAGACACATACTGGAGAAGGTGAGAGCACTCTCAGAGAACACAGGTGAGGGTCCAACAAGCTGGCCCAGAAAAGCCTAGGCCATAACTGTAGCCCTGGCAAATGTCTGGCTTGGAGCTCTCATCTAGCAGAATCCCCAGCGCCCCAATTCCACTGGGACTTCATGCAGTAAGAAAACAGTGGTGTATTTCCCTGGTAGCACAAGGAGCAGTGCACCACCATGGCAACACTGCCCAGCCCCAAGGTGGGGAAAGTGAGGCCAGGGCCCTGATCCCGAAACAGGCTCTATCTAAGTAGGCTTAGCCCTACTGTAAGCCTGCCAGCCGGTTATGGCCACTGTCCCTTGTTTGTCCCTTCAGGGATGATAAGGCAGGCAGAGAACAGAAGCAGAAGGGTTTGGCACAGTTTGGCTTGGCAAGCCGGGCTCAAGAATAACAAATGAATATTTGCAACCAGCTTCTGCTTCCCATCAAGGTGGCCTTAGGCATCTCCCCACTCATCCCAGGCGGCATGCATTCCTGCATTCCAGTCTAGAAAAGAACCAGAGAAGCCATCCAAAAGAGGTGGACTAGGCAGTGAGGCAGCCTGAGAGGTCCATGGCAGGGAGCTACGTGGCTGAGTGAGTAGGATGCCAGCAGGGCCAGGGCCCTCAGACTGAATACAAAATTAAGGCGGTCAGCCCCACTCCCACCTGCTGAGGACTGATCTGGGCTCCATCCAGTAAACAAAGGCTCTTTCTCCAAGCAAAAGTGAAAACATAACCCATATTGTTTTAGTTCCAGATTATTTTCTGAGCCCCTGGCTCAAACAAAATCAGGGGCCAGGATGGTCCAGTGTCAGCATGGTTCCCAGACACTGATCTGCAGGTCTCCTGGATTCCTGGTTTCCTCCTGTACCGCTCATGCAATTCCCGTGGAGGTCTAAGCCATTAGCACCCTGGAGAGAACATCCCAAGACCCTAGAATATCTGTCCACAGGGGATCCATATCTAAAGTAGGCCATAAATAGCCCATTAGGCAGACACGCCAACAATGCTGTCCAGTCTGATCAGACAGACAGCAAATGCCAGGTGCTCTGGAGGCACCATCCCAGTGGGCAGCCAGCCTAGACCTGAGCTCTGGCCTTTATGTCAGTCCCCAGAACTTCTGCTCTGTCACTGGATTATCCACCCTGGGGCCCTCATACCTTCTCCACGTTCTCCACAGTGAAGTCCAAGGCTGGTGCTGCTCCAGCCCCTGCAGCCCCCGGCTGCTCCTCCCGCCGTTCCATCTTTGTTCCCTCCCCAGTAGAGAGGTGGACCCTGACCCGTCTCCTGCCCCAGCCCCTGGGCTGCTGGCCCCCTGCTAGACCCCGGCTTGGGTACCCAGGGAGAAGTGGGGCGAGGGGGGGCCCAGGGCGGGCATGGCAGCCGAGGCCTCCCCACCTCGGTTGGGGTGGGGGGCTTGCCAAGAGACTAAAGCGGGTGCTCTTAGGAGGCCCAATGAGGGGGACTCCACGGAGGGAGCCGTCAGTGAAGAGCTCTTAAGCGAGGGTCCTAATGGTAAGTCATGGCTCTGCCTCCAGTCCAGAATCTGTCAGGACGAGGTCATGGGGAGGGAAGCCTGTGGAGGAAACCGAGCCCCTGACCCGCGAGGGGTGACAGGGTCGATGGCCTGTACCCACAACACCCTCGTCTCAGGAGTTCTCCGGTCCTCTGAGGAGATCACGGGCGTGGGGGGTCACGGGGGAAAGAGCCCTTCGCGGGTTACGGAGGTGTCCAACGAAGCGCGGGAGTGCAGCTTCCCGAGCCTGCAGCGAAGAGTCCGTGGAGTTGAGGGGCTGTAGCAGGTCCCCTCCGCTTGGCGCGGCCCGCGCTCTGCTCACCGCCCAGCTCCGACCGGGGTATAGCCGCTGCCTCCGCCCCAGTGACTGACAGGCGAGCCGGCCTGGCCGGGACGGGGCGGGGACCTCGGCGAGGCGCGGGCTGCCCCGAGCGCCTGTCCCCGGCACCGCCGACTCAGGCACCTCCGCCTGCCCTGGCCGGGCCCGGCCCGACACAATCCGGAACGGCCCAGCGGAACTGCGCACAAACTCATTCCGGGTCCCTGTCCTTGTCCTCGCGCCAGTCAGCGCGCCGCCGAGCAGGCGTCGGAGCGGCGCGCCGCCCGAGGCCCCTGTCGAGCCAAGGCCCCGCCGCTGCTCACCCTGGGAAATGTAGTTCGTGTTGCACGTAACGAGGGCGGCGCCTGGCGGCGGAAGCCGGGAACACATGGTCCGGGGACCCGCAGAGCCTGGCCTGCTCCAGGCCTTCCGCAGCGGGCCCGCGTACCTGGCCTGACCCCCGATGATCGCTGCGGGCAGCTCCCGAGGAGGATGTGACTCAGGGGACCTGTAGGTGGAGGATCGTGGCGCTGCGGACGCATCCTCGCCGCCAGGAAAGGGCCTTTTGCGTGGAGGGCGTCAGCACCACCCAGAGATGAGAGGGGACTTGGAGAGCTCCAGGAATCAAAAAGGATGGCTCTCGGGACCATCCCGCGAGCAGCCAGGAGATCTCATGCCATGGACAGTGCTCGGAGACTTTCATAACGTTCTTGAAAGTAACTTCTTTTTATGAGTAATTAGAATAAGAATAGCTCATTTAAGTGCTGGGAACAGTATTTTGCATATATTAGGTCCAGTTCTCTAACAACTCTGAGGTGGGTATTTTCACTCACCATTTTTGTATAAGGAAACCTAGGGTGTGGGACGTTTAGCGTATCTTGCCTCCGGACACGCAGCCCAGTCACAGATCCGCTCTGTCCCAGGCATTCCCTGCCCCTCCAGTTTGTTCTTTTGTTAGCTCTGGCCAGCTACCCCAGCGGGGGGGGGAAATAATTGAAAGGGAAAGGACCTCTGTACTAGTGTTCAAGTGAGGAAGCGGGCATTGGCAACAGCTGCTGAGGCCTGAGAAGGTCAGTGAAGGCTTTCCTGAGGAGGGGAAACTTGATCTGAACTTGAATAGAGAGCCTAGGAAGGAGGGGCTCCATTAGCTGGTAAGCAAAGTCCAGGGGGAATACTCTAGTCATTCAGCAAACCTTTACGGAGAAACTAACTGAAGAACAGCTAGTAACTTGTGTTCGCCTTAAAGGGATAAATACGGTGTGTGATGAAGGGGAGGGGTGAGAAATGGAGACGAGATGGGAGCAATAGACTCTTGTAGGAGTTTTGGACTTAGAATTCTAAGTGCAATACGAAACCATGATGGGTTTTAAAGTGAGCAGTGATGACTGGATTTGCATTTTAGAAAAATCTGACTGCAATATGGAGGATGAATTGAAGGAGGAAAGCGTAGAGGCAGGGAACATTTGGAAGGAGGAAACAGGAAGCCGAAATAAAGTAGCTGAGTTCAGGCCTGTGCCTAACAGGGTGAAATGCCCTGGCCCTTATGCTCCCTGAGGGTTTCACTGTTGGAAGCAGGGGAAGGGAAGGAGACCTGGAGGGCTGGTTTTGGGTGGAGGAGGGAATAACACAGATTCTGTACTTAGTCATGAGTTCAAAACCTGGTTCCACCTCTTTTTAGCTGTGAGACTTCTTCTCAGACTTGCTTCTTACAAAATTAGAATAATTCCTTCAGTGAGGAACAGACTGAGATGACAGGGCTTGGCCCAAATGCCATAACTTGATCAATATGAGTTTTTTTTCTGCTTCCCAGCCTGGGCTCCTTCACCTCAGCGTGGGGGCTCCCCTAGAAGAGAAAGAAGCCAAGCCTTGCCAACAGTGGCTCCTGAACGTGCTTCACAAACACGCAGAGGGCAGTAGGACTGAAGTAGGTCATGGTAGGGTGGGGACATTTTTGGAGGACCTGCATTCAAGAGTGATCTCTAGGAGATATAAATCACAGTTCAGGACAGCCTAGAGTCATGTGGGAGGTGAATCTTTGGGAGCTAGTTACAGAAGGGTTCTACTTCTTTGAGGAAGAAGAATAGGACATAGAGGGGCCAGAACATGTGACTACCCTGAGAAGGGTCTTCAGATTCTGAAAATAGCATCCCAAAGCCCAGGAGAGATGGAGAGGGAACTTCTGTTGGCCATTGGAACCAACAATCCATGTCCATGTCAAATTAAATTCTCAGCTTGAAGTTTTTCAGCCCATGAAAATAGTGTGACTTTGGGTTGCAAAACCAGATGAGGGCCTATTTATAGTTACAGATTCTCAGGAGAGTTTTTTTCCCCCTTCTGCTTAGCACCGAGGTTGGATTCAGGCAATTTTCTTTGGTTAGGGGTTGGGGGGAGTGGTAGGAGAGTGATAGAGTTATACCTAATTCACCTTTACACTAACAGCCCTTTGGGGTCTTGGTTTTATGGGGAAGTTTCTGAATAGACTCCCATGATGAGTGGGCCCTGGGGTTTGTCTTCTTTTCATAAGCTCCAGGACCCCTCATAAACCAATGCTGGGGTGCACCAGCTAAGGAAAAATGCCCTCAAGGTGACAGCCAGCCTCAGAGATTTGTTTAGGTTTCTAACTTCCTGCTTTCACTTATCATTTTGGCCTGAGTATTTCTTAAGTTCTTGCCAGCCCACAGATGCATTTAATTTTTAAAAACATATTTTTTTTGTCCAGCATTTTTGTTTTCAGCAAAAAATTTAGCCCAGTCTTTAGAAAACCAATGGGAGTTTTGATCCTTCCATGATCTGATTTTTTTTCTGCTGGGTTTGGCCCTGTTGACCACTCCCTTATCCTCTTCTGTTTTGTTTGTTTTTTCCTACCTCTCTGACCACTTCTTTTTTGTTTTCCTCCGGGGCTTGTCCCTATTCCTCTCCCTGTTCCTTACACAGTTCTTCAGGGCCTTGGCCTCTGCTTCTCCTCTTATCCTTCATTATCTCATCTCTCTCTTAGCTTAGAGCTAAGATCCCAGTGCTCTCTAGCCCAGACTATCTTGAGTTCCAGACCCTAATATCCAATTGCCTTTGGCCTCCTTGCCCTCTGAAAGTGTCACAGGCACCTTAAATTGAGCTTGCACAAAACCAAATTCATGACCTCCCTAACGTCTTGCCCAATCACATGCTAAAAACATTACTTCCTCTGTGTTCCTTAACAGTCACACAAATCAGACACCTGGAAAGACTCTCTTTCATCCAGCCCCCACAACTAGTTGGTCACCAAGTCCTGCTTATTGTGCCTCATCTCTTCTGTCCTTCCATTACACAGCTTCTGCCCTAGAACAAGCTCCCAGCATTTCTTGCCTGAATTATTGCAACAGCTCTGACTGGCCTCCCCTGCCTCCCTATCTTGCCTCTTCCACTTCATACTAGACACAGCAACCAGAGTGGTCCATCTAAAACACATCTCTAACCGGTCATGGTACACTCCCCATTTAAAGCCCTTCAGTGGCTCCTCTTAGGACAAAGTCCAAGCTCCTTGGTATGACATTCGAGGCCCTTTATTTTCTCTCTAGCTTTTCTTCTTGCTGAGGACACTTCCCCTATTCTACATAGAATTTCTGGTGATCCTGGGTACACACCAGGCTGTTTCACAAGTCTCTGCCTTTGTTCATGCTACTGCCTCTGCCTCGAAAGCTCTGTGTCAACCTGGGTCCAATCAGGAGAGATAAACCACAGTAACCATCTAGGGAAAGTTTACTATAAGAATTATTAATTATAACAGGGGACTGAACAATGAGGAATGGCTAGTAAGAAGTAAAGAGAACTCAAAAGAGCATAGGAATAGATGCAAGGAGCAACCACTAGCACTAGGGCTGGCTGAGATAGAGAGCCCAAGGAAGAGCCACCCCTACCCCATCCCTAACCCCCAGGGCTGAGATCCAGACCTTATTGGAAAAGAAGGGGCGTGTGCAAACATAGTCATCTTTCAAGACTCAGTTCAAGTGTCACCTCCTCCATGAAGACTTGCCTAACCCTCCCTCCCCATTTTACCAGGTGGAATGGATTCCTCTTTCTTTGTGGGTGTAGGATCCTCTTCCTTCCTCATACACATACCTGTAGTCCAGTCATACTTCTATCGGTGGACTTTTGACAGCTGATTCTTCTTTTTTAATTTGTTTCCTTCCACTTAGAGTTGCCAGAAAAAAATACAGGACACCCAGTTAACTGAATATCAGATAAGCAATAAATAAATTTTTAGTATTATTATGTCCTAAATATTGCATGGGATAATATTGCAAAATTATTTATTATTTATCTGAAATTACAATTTAATTAAGTGTCCTATATTTTTATTTGCTAGATCTGGCAACCTGTCCCTACCTCCACCTCCAATGAGGCCTCCTTGAAGGCAGAACATGTGTCTGACTGATCTCTGCATCCCTGGGAACCAGCCCAATGTATGACAGTTAATGTTCAATTAATGTTAAAAGAATGATGATTTCTCTGGCTGCAGGGCTGAGAATTATTGGAGAGAGTTGAGACTGAAGAGAAAGGGACCATTTTAGAGAATGAGCAATAAATCAGTCAAAAAAGTATGAAGGCTTCAACAGAATAGCACTGGGAATAGAGAAAAGGGATGTATTTGCAAGATCCAAGGATAAGGGAAGTGATGGAGCAGAAGGAGCCTAGAATGTTGCTCAAATTTCTGGCTTGTCATTGGATAGATGTTGGTGCTATTCACTGTGGAGGGAACAGTAGAGAAGGAGGAAGAGGAGGAAGAGGTTTGGAACCTGGAGAGCAGGGAATTCACTTATTTTGAGGTACAGGGCAGGGTGGAGAGTGGGTTCGAAGGAGCAAGCAGAAGATATCCAGGGCCAATATGTTAAGTTTGAGGTTTCCGAGGATTTGCAGGTGGAAGCATTGGAAATACAGACTTGGAGCTTAGGAGAAAGGTCTAGGCTAGACATTAAATATGAGCATCTCTGGCATGGAGGTGGTAACTGAAACAAAGAGAGCAGATGATGTTGTTCAAAGAAGAGTAGAATGAGAAGAAAAGAGGACCTGTATCAGAGCTGCGGGGGGCACTTACAAATCAGAGGAAGAAGAACCTAAAAGTAGTCTGATAATGAGCAGCTGGTGGGGTGGAGGAAAAACCAGGAGAATTCAAGATCACAAGTCAAAGGAAGACAGCTTTTTAAGTAGGGGTGATAAAGTTGAGAGATTCTGAGTTCAAAGAACTAAAAGCTAACAAGCAGCCCTTGAGTTTAGTAATGATGAGGCCACTGGTGACCTTAACAAGAGCTCTTTTAGTGAAGGAGGGGTAAAAGCAGGTTCATTTTTTTTAAAAGATGGGATATATTTGAGCAAGTTTTAAATGCAGAGGAAAAGGAGCTATTAGAAAAAGTTTGATGAATGGGGAGGGTTGTAAATAATTGAAACAGAGGGTCCTGATACGGGATCCTGAGCACAGATGGAGGAATTAATCTAGTTACAGAAACACATTAATAAATAGAACAGGGCATCATGTCTTGAAGGTTTAGTCTCCTGAGGGGTCTCTGAATGAGCTTCAGAGGGTCCATGGACCCCCTACAATTGAGTGAATTTTTCAGCATTTTTTGTGGGGAGAGGGTCCAAGGCCTTCATCAGATTCTCAAAGGATGCTACAACCCCCAAACAGGTTAAGAACCACTTCTCCTGAACAAGAAAGGTGATAACAGGCACAAATTCCCCTAGATCTTTTCTCTAATATCTTGATTTCTACCCAACCTCTTCTTTTCAAGATAGGCCCACAGGTAGTCAGCCAGTCCACAGGGATCTCTAGCCAAGGAGAAAATAGCAATCCCTGGACAAAAGAGGAAGAAAACCATTGGCAAAAACTTCCGGACCCCACTGCTGTGGGCAGGGAGAGCACGTGAACTTGGAAACATGATTAGTGGCTGAAACAAGTCTTGGAGGGAAGTCTTCAGGTGCTCCCCCAAACTAGAAAAACTGTCATTTCAGAGGTGCCTATAGTTTTCTGTCTTGCAGAGGTGATGACTTGATAGCCCTTTGGAGGAGACCACACCTTAGTTCTGGGACATCCACTCAAATGGGCAATGTAATTTTGCAAAGGTGACTCAAAGACTGCAGTCAGCAAGGGGGTTACCAGAGCCACCTGTGGTCCCCAGGAATTAAGCTGCATTGCCTGGTGTAGTCATGTGACAGGGAACCTCTGCTATGTTGTAGCGAAGGTGCAGCTCTGCAGCCTATTTCCTTTGGGAAAAACAATATTTTAAAAGAGGAATTTGGATTGTTTGGGGCTGCAAACTGTGGCTAGTTCTTGTGGGAACGTTTTCTTATCAGAGAAGCCGCCGTTTCATCTGAACTTTGTGAGAGGGTGGACACAAGCTTTTCGGGGCCCAGAGGTCAGAATGCAGCCTTCAGTTGGAGACGACCCAACTGCTCCGAAGACTGGCAATTTGAGGAGTGTCTGGAGCCAGCATCTCTGTCGTGGTCTCTGACTTGCCCCTCTCACTGTGAGCATTGTCAGAGATGGCTTCAGTCTTCAAGAGGTTTAACCTTTAACCTCTCTTTAAGAGGTTCTGAGAATATCATTGTCCACTGAGTAGCAGGGCTGGGAAGGTTTGGGGACTGGGCCAGGCTTCCAGCTGGGTGCTCCCTGCCTTCATTCACCCTGGAATTGACATATATCATCCTTCACCCCTAAGCAGGCCAGAGACCCAGCCTTTGTAAGCCCCCTGCAAGCAGCATGGCACTGTTGCCATGTGGTTTCTTTTGGGGACATGTGTGTGTGGAGAT
Source organism: Bradypus variegatus (assembly GCA_004027775.1). Taxonomy (NCBI): domain Eukaryota; kingdom Metazoa; phylum Chordata; class Mammalia; order Pilosa; family Bradypodidae; genus Bradypus; species Bradypus variegatus. The sequence goes on from PVKY010000615.1 coordinate 18,261, forward strand.
TGAGGATCCTGAATCAGTTTGGAGGCAGAGGGAGGGGACCAAGGGGATTTGGGAGTAGCACAAAACTTTTGGGAGCACATAGAACAGGGTCAGTGAACACAGAAGAATGGGCAGAGCTCTTGACAGCTTCTCACTCTAGCCTGGATGAAAGGGGCATCTGTGCCAAAGCAAGCAGGCACTTAGGCAGTTTAGAAGGAATTTCAGCAAACAGTTTCAAATGCCTGAGGGGTCCCACCCGCAACCCTATTTTCACTTCAATCTCTGCCTGCATGTTCTCATCCACCACTGACTTCAGCTACTTTCTCCATGCCGACATCCCAAATCTTCCCCCAGCCCAGACCTTCCTTCTTAGCTCCTGACCACATATTCCACTGCCTCCTGACAGCCCCACAGTTCCTCAGACTTAGTATTCTTTCCAAAAACATGTCCCCATCTTATTCCCAAAGAAGAATCACACAGGTCTGTCCAGTATAAATCCATAGGACCCAGGAGACAACGTTTCACAGGACATACAAAAAAGTTCAGGGGCTTGCATTGACTTTTTTGGAGATGAGTTGAGGTCACAGTGAGAGGCCAGGGTCAGCACTGACTTTTCCTTCCTTCCAAAGTTGTATACCTCTCACTTCCTGTCCTTTTTCATACCGTTTGTCAAATTAAATTTAAATAATTACTTATGTAATTGTTTATTTATCCTTGGCCTCCCCTATTATACTTTAAGCTTCTCAAGGGCTGCGATTATGTCCTTTTCACTTCTGTATCTCTGGTGTCTATCCAATATCTGACATAAAATAGGTATTTAATAAATGTGTGTTGAATGAATAAATGAATATCCTTGGTCAGCACCAAGATGCAGGTCCCTCAGTCCTTTTCTGCCTTTTCATTTCCACTTTTCATCAGTGCTTCATCCCCCTGTGCCAGCCTCCCCCTGTGCCCTTCTTTTCTGCACCCTCAGCCCTTTCACAGATGCCCTCTCACCCTAGCTGCTTTGTGGGCTTTAGGTAGCGGGCAGCCTGTGCTGGACCATTTGCAAGTGGAGGCAGTGTGTAGCTGTCAAGGTGCCTTGATTATAGGGCACTGATCAATGGCAATGGGATGGAGGAATGTGTGGTTCCCTGTGTCTTCACCCACAAAGGGGTCCCCAGGGATGACTGAGATCATGAGCATAGGGCTTTCACCACAGAAGGCTCTGTAGCCTCTGTCCCACAGGTAACCCCAGGCCCCAAGTGCTGTGCAAGGGGTTGTGATTTGGCTGCGGGGACAGGCGAATGGACCTTTGCCATCTCACTCTGCCTGTTTCATGTTCCCCTATCTCAGAGCTGCTGGATGGGGGTAAGCAGTGGGAGGGCCAGGCCTGGCCTTGCATACAGTCCGTGATTGCTGAGTGGGGCTGAAGTGAGTGGGATAGTCAGGGCATGATCTCCATCCAATCTTTCCTATCCATCCAGCACCCACTGCCCAGGAAAAGATCTGACAAACCACAGAAGTAAATAAATAACTTAGAAATAAATAGGGCTCCAACTCCCACTAGTGAGTACAAAGTCAGTTCCAGCGCAGGCACTTTTAGCCATGCAACTGTAAAGTCTCCTCCAAATTCTATCATCCAAGGGGGCGGGGCTGGGCTGGGGCCTCAGACACTGCTGGATTCTCCAGAGTGGGGATCCAGGGTCTATGGCCTGGTCAGTGCCAAAGTCTGTGAGGAGTAGGTCCTAAGGTGTCTCCATCGCTGAGGTCTCCATTGCAGGTGTCTGTGGGATTGGGACCTGCAGGGTGAGGCCCCTGAGGCTGCTGCTCCTTGCTTGGGTCCATCTCTACATAGCTGATATCCATCACCCAGCTGGGGCATCAGCTCTGAGGTCTCCACCTCTGACTGAGGCCCCTGACTAGTGGGTCCCTGCGGGAGGATCCCACACAGGAAGATCCATGGGTACCGGTCCAGCCTGCAAACCCGTTAAGAAAGCTCTCAGCTCACGCAGCCGCAGGCGGTGGCTGAGAGGCGGTCCACGCTCCTCCAGGTGCTGTTGACGTCCATGAAGGAGACTGCCTCATAGCGAGTGGGTCGGCAGCAGGGCTGGCTGATGGGTCGAGCCCCTGGGGGCAGCCGCAGGGCCCCGGCGCCCAGCAGGCTGGCCAGGCTGAGGTCGTGCGGGGAGCGCGCCCGGCGGCAGGATCCGCTGCAGAAGCGGAAACGCACGAGCTCGTCGGAACTGTGGCCCAAGCCGAGCGCGCGCACCGGCACTAGCTGCGTGCGCAGGCGACAGCCCCGCGCCCCCGTCGCCCGCGCGCGGCTCCCCCGGCCGCCCGCACGCGGCGCGCGGCCCCCACGAGGTGGCGCAGGCAGGGGCGGCGCGGGCCGGGGAGGCTGGGGCAGCGGCCCCCGGGCTCTTCCGCCGCACAAACGGGCCGTGCGTCCCCCTGCAAATTGAGACCTAGTCACGCGAGGTGTCCCGGGCCAGCCCCGCCCCCGCCCTCTCGTCCTCTCACCTACCCGGCAGGTGGCCAGCGGGGGGCGCCAGAACTGGAGCCGGGCCTTCGCGGGTGGCTGGGCTGCGGGGCGCGGAGCCCAAGGAGGCCTCCGCAATGCTGCTCAGCAGGGCCAGAGCGGCCAGGGTGGGCCACAGGGTGGGCTGCGCAGAGGTACAAAGTGGAGCCTCAGGGAGGAAGAGGGAACCCTCGTGGGCTCAGAGTGGGGGGAGTTCACGGAGAGTGTGAGGGGGCTGGCAAAGTGGAGCTCAGGGAGGGGAAGGGCTCTCTGGTGTGTGTGTGGGGTGAGGCGTGGAATGGCTCAGGAAGGCCTTAAAGGGTTTAAGAGAGCTCAGGGGGCCGCTGCTCACCTGAAAGCCAGAAATCCAGCTGCTTGTACACTCCTGGTCTATCCCAGATCCTTTCCACGCCCACATCTGACTCCTGCCCTGGCAAAAGCCCTGCTCTCCTGCCTGTCAAGCCCTTCTCTCCTCCATACCAGACGGGAGTCACTGGGAGTCACTCACCTGTCGCCTAGGTCGGTAGTAGGGAGGCAGCACAGAAGGGCTTCCAAGTCGAGGCTCCATATCTGTCAACACCAGGGACTCCCATCAGCTTTCGTTGACCTGTTCCCCCACCCTCCTCCTGAGGCAGTTGGGAACACTGAGAGATGAACTCTCTCTTGAGTGGGTTATCCCTCCACTTCAGTTTGCCCAGGTGAGGAACAAGGGGCTTGGAGAGCTGGACTGGACCCAGGAGGAGGTACCTGCTGCTAAGTAGCTGCATTGAGAACCTTTACTAAGTGTTAAGTAGGTGCTTTGCAGCTCTTCCCTCTTTCAGGCCTCAACTGAAGTTGCGAGGGGGTAGTTGGTATAACCCCCATTTCCCAGATGAACAAACAAGGCTCAGAGAAGCTGAGGGACTGCCTATGTGCATAAGACTGGAACTGCACAGCTGGGGTTTCCTTTTTCCCAGCACCTTCCTGCTCTATGCTGCAGAGCTGGAGGTGCTAGAGCTTGCTGGGGAAGGAAGCAGCTGGACATCCTTGGTCTCTACAAAGTGCCTGCACCCCATGGTGCAGAGGAGGAAGCCGGGGCCCGGAGCAAAATTATGGTTGTCACCTTGAGACTTACCCGATGACACTGAGGCTCAGGCCTCAGCCTTTGCTGCCCACCCAGAGCTTTTGTACCCTGCTTCACCTCTACTCTGGACCCAGAGTCACCTGAGTTCACTCTTCTGATCACAGTTGTCTCCTGTGAGCCAGCAGATGGCCCGGACTGATGGGCCCCCAGAGAAGGCCAGGCCTGGGCCAGGCTTTCCAAGGCCACCAGGGGGCAGCATCTGCCAAGCCTGTAGAATCAAAGGGGGTGGGGTGGGCTTTTGCATACCCTCGGTCCCACTCAGGCCTGAGACACTTCTAGGAGGGCCAGCCAGGACACCACAAACAGATTGGTCTCTCAGATGAGCCACCTTGACGGCTGGTCCAAGCCTGCCCCCCTTCCAGCCTCCTGTGGATCTGGCAGCCTGGCTCTGCTCCTAGACATTTCCCCCTGAGCCCATGAGCCTTCAGGAACCCCCACTGGCTGGCATTCTCAAATAGCCCTCTGGGGCTCCAGAGCCCTCACGAGCTCACATTAGCTGACCTACTGTTGGGTCCCAGATGTTACAGCTCCCCATCCACCCCCCACCCCTTACCCTCCAGCACCCATAATGCCTGCAAACCTGTGGGTCAGACCTCTTCAGGCCTCCCAGCTATGGTTCTCCAGGGCCAGGTGTGTACCTGTCTGCTCACAGGATACAGGGCCCCATGATTCCAGGTCAGTGACTGTTCTCACTGATGGAGGAAAGATCAGGTGAAATGTCCAGGCTTGGAAGCCTAAGGGCCCTTGGAGCCAGGGGTAGTCCCAGAGCAACTTTCTTGAGGGCAGCTCAGGTCCCATCTTTCCCTTCTGGTGATCTGGGGCCACTTGATCACTTCCCTCAGCCCCAGCCCTCGCCTTCCCCACCCACCAGCGCACTACTCACCACGGGGCCCTCAGCAAGTTCTTTTAGGCACCTTTCCTGGGATCGGTGCTGGGCTTTCCCGGCAGCTCAAATGGCTCATGCCCAGGGCTGTGCACCTGGCAGCGCCTCTTTTAGCCAAAAGCCCGGCACTCAGTCTACGCCCTGTAGCGGCAGCGGGAGCCTCGCATTACAGCAGGCAGGCAGGGCTAGTGCTGTCGGACAAGCGACAAGCGGGGCTGAAGGGACTGGGGAGGGGCGGAGAGCAGCGCGGCAGGCCCAGGAGAGGGAGGATGCAAGGAAGGGAGTGGAGGGGAACCATTCTGCCCGCTCCCCCTAGCCCCAGACGCGTCCAGCCAGAACTGGGACGAGGGGATGGGCAAGCGGACGGCTTACCGCGGGTGCGGGACTCGGGGCCTGGGTCGCAGCGAGGGCTGGGGCCCGAGGGACCTGCTGCTGGCAGAGCCCGTGGGCCGTGTCTGGGGGCCAGGCCCAACTCCATCCCTCAGCAGCCTCCTGCCCGCTGCCGTCCGGTGTCAAATTCCAACCCCGGCGTCACCGGATCCCGGGGTGGGGCCCAGAGCGCCCCCGCCCCGCCCCACCTTTCAGGGCTCACCTGGCCGCTCCGCCCGCCGGATCCGGTCCCCTCCTGACCCGGCTGGGCGCCCCGAGGTGGGGGAAAGAGACGCTGGGAGGGGACCCTGGGACGCAGAGAGCGGAGAACGCGGGCGGCGGAGAGGCGCGGAAACTGGGAGTTCGGAGTTTGTAGACACGCGAACTTGGGAGTTGGGAGGCCGGGCCGAGGGCGGGGGAGGGAGAGCGAGAGGGGAGGGAGGGGGACAGGCCCATCCCTGCCTTGAGCCGCCGCCCACCGGTGCGGGCCGCCTCCGGGGTCCCGGCCTGCCGCCGGCAGCGACTGCTCCCCTCTCTCTGATCCACCGCTAGTTTATTCTCTCGACAGCCAGTTCATCCGCCGGGTCAGGTCGGTGAGGCACTGCGTGGCGCTTTCAGGGCTAACCCGCTCCGGTCGCCCCACCGCCCACCTCTGGCGCTGCCAGGGGCTTGCAGGTAGAGATACACGTGCAAACCCCGTGGCGCAGCGAGGGTGGTGCTGGAAGAAGTGGGGTTGTGAGGGTTGAGGAAGGGGAGGGTCACGCAGGAGCAACATTTGAGCTGCAGCGTGAAGTCGGAGCTGGAGGGTAGCGTTTCAGATGCCTAATCATGGCAATTTGGCAGGTGGGGTGGGGGTTGGGATAGACTAGTAAGGAACCTGCAGATCCTGCGTGTCACCGTAAGCAGTCTGGACCTTATGCCAGTGACACTGAGGAACACTGAAGGGTTTTAAGGAGGAGAATGGTGTGATCAGGCATGTATTTGAGTGAGATGACTGGCTGTAATGGGGAGGATGGTTTGCAGACAGGCAAGGCAGACCAGAGGTGAAGATTTAGTTTGGAGGCTGCCGCCGTGGAGAAGATGAGGTCTGAAGCAGAGTTCTGGCAAGACTGGGGGGTGCACAGGCCTTTCAGGAACTCACCCTTTTGAGACCTCAGTTGGTACCAGATTGGGTGGGTTGGGGGAAGGGGGTGCGGCAAAAAAAAACATTTGGCCTGGGAAACATTCCTGAAGCTGGGGCTCCCTGGAAGAGGGGCAGGAGCTCATGAATTCAGTTTTGGACATGTTGGGTTGTAGGAGCCTGTAGATTATGCTAGTGGAAATGTTCAGGAAGCAGCTGGATTTGTAGGCCTGGAGGGAAGTGGAGAGAACCGAGCTGGAGATGGTAATTTGAGAATTGTCAACCGACTGAGAATTGGAAGCCATGGGTGGGATGAGTGGGGCAGCTGTATCCTGGCTATGCCTCAGAATCACCTGTGGACCTTTTAAAACCACCCATATCTAGGCCATCCCAAACCTGAATCAGAATCTCAGGTGGGCACGTGCAGGTTTCCAAACCTACACAGGTGGTTCTGGTGTAGTCAGAACTGAGGACCGCAACTTTGTGAGTGTAGTTTCCACACGGTAGTGGGAACTAGAAGCCAGACTGCAGAGAGCCCTTGGTGGTGGGTGGCAGTGGGGGCTGCCTGCTGGCTTGGCAGGAACGCTGTAGGGCAGCAATCCAAGTGGAGAGCAGCTCTGCTATCTGCTGCTTCCCACAACCAGCTACCCAGTTGGGGTGGCTTCCCTGAGACTTTGTCAGCCAGGACTGCCACTTACAGGCATACAGCCTGTGCCCTGTACAACTCAGGGCGTACCATCCACATGGAATATGATGTGCATCAGAGCTGTGCATTGTAGCAGCCCTGCTTCCAGCAGACAGGCAGTGAGTGCCTGGGCTTGCCTGTCCCTCCTCAGGGCCTGGAGGAGGCTTCTGCCTGAGGGCAGGCCGAGGCAGGAAGGGGAGGCATGTGGAAAGACAGTGGCCCTTGGGATGGCTGGCTGTCTCTGTCCTGGGGGCTCACCAGTGGGAGACCCTGGGGCTACCAGGACTGTTGGATTGGGGTGGGCAGGATATTGGTGAGGGCACCAGCCAGCCCCATTTATTGCCACAGTGGCAGTATCTGGCAGGAAGTTCACTCCATGTCCTAAAGTGCCAGTATATGCGTTTGCCCCATTCTCAGGCTGCCAGGGGATGCTGGGGAAGGGAGGCATCAGATTTCAGAGCTCTAAGGGTATGAGGTGGAGGTAGTTGGGGGGTGGGGGTGTCCCTTCTAAAGTTCCCCAGGGGAGGCCTGGAGCTGGGCTGTGTGCCTTCCGGTTTGCTGCTGGGAGAGGGGGGCTGAGGAGAGGGAGGTGTGCCTTTGTGCTATGGGTGGAGGTGGGGTGAGTCCTTTCCAAAGCTGAACCAGAGGTGCCAGGTGTGGTGAAGCTCTGTGAGCCTCGGCATGCTGTGCGCTTGGCAGTGTATCTTTCCTGTGCTGTGCAGGACTCTGTGCAGAGCTGTGACTATGTCTTATGGTTACAGGCTCCAATCCCCTGCCCTCTGGCTCCATCAGGGGTCACCTGAATGGATTCCCGGGCCTGGGGATACAGGACTGAGTAGGGCAGGAGAGATTGCAGAGACCCCTAGGGGGCTACCCAGGTCCCAGAGGTGATAGAAGTGAAATGACCTAGGGACCTGTGGGCTGAAAAGATGGCCCTTGGATTTAGCATACTTGCTGAGGCCCTGGGTTCCTGTTACTTTTAGGAAAGTCAGAGAAAGCAAGAGAGGCCAGATTCAGGGAGGAGCTTTATTGCTTCCATGACAGCTGCTTAGGATAGCTGCCACAGCCTGGGTAAGATCCTTGGGCCTAACTTCCATCTGGCCTGGGCTGAAGGCAGAACCCAAGGACCTGGTAATCTCATTGCTGAAACCCAGGGCAGCTGACAAGTTGGTCAGTCCAGGTCTGGGGCACTGTCCCATGGATCAGCTGCAATTGGGGAAGGGGCCCTTCCCATCAGGCTGGGCCAGGTCTCGCCTCCTGAGCTCTAAAATTCTCTCTGTTCTAGGCCAGGGGCTGTCTTGTTGGCATAGAAGGGATGGCTCCAGGGTTTCTCTGTTGGGACAGCTAGGGGCTGGGGAGTGGGAATACCCCATCTTCTCCCCAGGAAAGGCAAACAGTGACATGAACTGGAGGGGGCTGGCATGAGATCCTGGCCATCTCCCTGTAGCCCCGGAGAAGAGGACAGGCTGGTTCTGGCAATTCCGCCCTCCAGTAAGCCCACTGATTGTTACCACTGCCTGTTGGGCCTTCTGGTGGCCTCTTTCTGTATGGCAAGTGGACCAAACTTGACATCTCCAACCTTATTTAAAAATAAATTATCCCTCCCCCCCCCCAAATTCACAAAGGATAATACACCAAACACTGATTGGAGAAATGATTCCGGCAGCAGCCTTGCTGCCTAATGTCCCACCTCCTGCATGCTGGGCCTGCTGGGCACAGCCGGCTGCCTCCTGGCCCTGCAGCTTCAAGGACCCAGGCTGCGAGTGAGGCTGAGTGCTGGTCTCTGAGGCTGGCCTCCATGCGGGCACAGCTCTGGCTGCCCCGCCAAGGCCTCGCCACCCCTGGGGCCACTTGGCACTGTCCTTCTCTGGGCCTGAAGGCTCCTGCGCCTCTCAGGCAGAGCCAGACCTAGGCCAATGAAGTGGGCAGGTGGCAGTGGCTGCTGCTTGCTCCTGGTGGTGCCTGGGCCTCTGTGGCCATATGCTGGGCCCACCTCAGATGCCACTGGTTAGGTCAGTGATGACACGTGCTTTCACCAGCTTCCGCAGAAACTCTTTCTCTCGCTGAATATTGTGTGTCCAGGACTAGAAGGAAAGAGAGAAGTCATCGGTTGGGTAGCCCAGGTGGCTGCTGGGACAAGCCCCGTCTCAGGGCTCAGTGCCCTCTTCCAATCACGACCCTTGACCCTTTGACCCTGGGATGCTTGGTGACTGAGGAAGGCCTGTAATCAGTTGGGTCAAGATAATGAGGACCCTGCTCTTGAAGTAGCCCCCACCCCACCCCTTCCCAAGACTTGGTGAAATTACATTTCTCTTTCCTCATCCCAACAGAACTATGCCTCTAGACTTCTTCAGAGTTTTAGGAGATGTAAGCTTCCCAACCCCCTTCTCCAGTGCTGGGGAAAGGCCCATGTTACCAAAGACATCACCCCCCTTCTTTTCTGGCAGCCCCTAAGTCCTGGGCACCCTGCGGGCCAGCCACATGAGTCACTTGAGCCTGGGCCAGGCCAGGGATGGTGGGAAGTGGTAGGGGGTGGTGGGGTGGGGGTGTGAGTTCTACATTGGGAAAAAGAATAGCAAGGAGTGGCTTAGTCATTCTCAGGCCTGATGCAATCTACTTTCAAGGCCTGGAGCAGCTGATGAAATCCTGCCAGTAAGATCAGAGGAGCCAGGAGCCTGAGGAGAAGAGGCTAATCTTATTAATGTGGAAATTAGAAAGAAGATCTTGCCTTCCAGGACTTTCATGGGGAAAAGCCTCACCCCAAATCAGGTTCTTTCCTATCCCTATTACTGTCACCAGGAAGCTTTGATGACTAAGTTACTCAATGAATGAGGAAAGGATTGGATGAATGAGTGAATGCATGTATTCATGAATGGAAGCCCAGAGACTTTCATAGTTCATACCTAACTGGTCTCCCTATAGCATTTGCCAGCACGGAGTGTCACTATAACAATTTTAATAGCTAAGCTGTTTATAAGTGCTAAGCATTTATAAAATCCTTCTGTGGCTCTGTCCAGCCCATATTCTCATGCAGTCAGTCCTCTTCAACCTTCTAAAATCTTTTAAATTTGAAACTCAGTGATAAGCAAAATTCCTTGTGTTCTTCTTCTCTGCACATTGCCTTCAATTTCTTGTGCTAACCCTACAAACTGACTGTCACTTAAGGACAGCACCCCCCAGATACACTCTGAAGTGGCTGTTTTCTCCCTTACTCCAAATACTACAGAGCCGGAAGGGGGGCATAGCCTTCCTCGCTCTTCATTGCCAATTCTATCTGGTTATCTCTCCACACTCCCTAAAAACCTCTGCTCCTTTGAAGCACATGTCATTCCACCCTGACATCTACAGATCACCCCTCCTTGATACATAGGCCATGTGTTTATAATTGGGGAAGGTACATGGGATTTCATTCTTTTGATTCTTAAGAATAAAAGTAGTCTTTTATACTTCTTTTTTGACCATTTTTGTAATAGAAAAGTAAACAAAAATGTCTGCTTTGGGGTGTAGCTCTCAGGCTATGCCATTTCTCTGGTGCTCTCTTTTCCTAATTCTTCCTTCCATGCAGACCATAGCCGAGCTTCCCTGAGCTCTGTGCACTGGGGTCTGATCCCTAAGCCTAGTTCACAGTAAAACCATACTTGCCTTCCATTGTCCTTTTTCCCGTGAGTGCATCTCTCTCAAGAACCCTGCAGGGAGGGTTGGCCCTGGGCTGGGGCAGATTCTGGGAGCCCTGGGTCCCTAGACTTACTGGGACCCTTGATTCTGGACCCGATGTCCATCTGACATCACAGTCCACACTCAAAAGAGTTTTCCTTCTGACAGCTTTTTCCAGTCTTGATTTTTGATTCCTCTTCCCTCACACAACCATTACATACTGGGGTTCCTAGAGTTCTGCCCTGCCTACCTGTGCTTCTTGCTCTCTGTATTCTCCCTGGGAAATCTTACTCTATTTCCGGCCCTGATTTCCCTGCTGTATTATAGACACCTGTATGAACCCACCTCATCCTCTAGCCTCTCTCCTCCCCTTCACATCCAAGCTTCCCTACTGTGCACCAGCTACTTGTGGTCTCTCCATCATCTTCTGCCCACTGTTCAACAACTGCAATCTGGCTCTTACTCCACCGTTCTTTTGAGACTCACCTCACCACAGCCAGCAGTGACCTCCTAATTGGCACATCCAATGGCCATTTCTCATTACTCATCTTATTGGACTTCTCTGCAGCATCAACGCTGACATTCTCTTCTTGAAATACTATTCCTTTGGGCCATGACTCTGCATCTTCTTAATTCTTCCCTACTCTCTCTGTCTCCTTTATGATTTCCTTTTGACATCCCTTAAGCCATCTCCAGCATTTAGTTCTTGCTCCCCTTGTCTTCACATCCCACACACTCCCAGTAAGCCTGGAGAATAGGCTGATCAAGTTGAGTGAGGCAAAGCAAGGGTCAGACTAGAGCTCTGAATGGTTCACTTCAACACTGAAGACAGCCAGGGTGGGTGACAGCAGGAATTCCTGTCGCAGGCACCCACATTTTAGTGGGTCCTCACTCCAGAGGTTGGTAGGTAACAGTGATGAGTAGGGATTTAAAAGAAAAAAAAAAGTCCAACATTTCTAAGTGCTTACTATGTGTGAGGTCTTTTTTACAACTCATCATATCCAATCTTTCCAGAACCCTAGGAGGCAGGTATTATTCTTCTCCCTTTTCTGGATAAGGAAATGAAGGTACAAAGCCAGGCTCTGAACCCAGACTATCCAATGTCACAGCCTATGTTCTTAAGCACTGTGTACAAGGGTGGGTAGTAGGTGACGTGAGCCTTGGGTTTTACGTGATGGTGGAGGGCAACAGTCTGAAACTGAGATACAGTAAGTGGAAGAAAGGATCAGCCTCCACCAGAGAGGGCGTCAGGGGAGGTGGTGTTCATTCTACCTCATTCTTGTACCATGGAAATCCCCAGGCCCTGCTGATGTAAAATCCTAAATGTTTCTTAACCCGTCTCCTTCTCATCCCCATAGCCTAAACGCCAGTTCGAGAGACATCATCTCTTGCCTAGATGCTGCAATAGCCTCCAAACTTGTCCCTACTCCTGCCTGGCCCCTCTCTTCCATCCTGCAGCCACAGCGGCCTAACTACATGCTAATCGACAGCCTAAAACCCTTCCATGGCTCTCCACTGCCTTCAGGATAATGTTCCAACTCCCTAGGCATAGAAAACCCTTCACGATGTATTTATTGCCATGTCTCTGCCTTAAACCTTTCCCTAAAGTTTACATAAAAGCAATATGGAAGGGACCAAAGGTATAAGTAGACTGAGCCACAAGGCAGATAAAAACTGTGAGAGCAGTTTGGAGTGGGAAGCTGGTAGATGGCAAAGAAGCTCAATGATACAGGAAGAGAGGCAGAGACAAAGACCACCTGTCAAGGTAATCATGAGGCTGGGTTGGGGCCACTGCTGAGGGGTTAAGGCAGCCCAAGAGCCGTCCCACACCCAGAGTGAGCCCCCACGCCTGAGTCCCAGTCCAGCCAACAGGAGCCCAGCTGTAAGGCTGCTTCTGGTTTCCTGTGAGATTCCCAAGTCCCTTCTCTATTCTTGAAATAACTCCCAATTACTTGAAGTAGCCTGAATGAACCAAAAAAGCCTAATATGAGAAAGATGGTAATTGAAGCCATAGCTGTGGATGTAAACTTCCTGGAGAACATGTAGAATGAGAACAGAAGATTGTCTAAGAATGGAGCCCTGGCAATGTTGGTATTTAAGGGGTAGATAGAAAAAGACAACAAGTAGAAAGAGAATGAGAGAGAATGGCAAAGTGAAATAGAGGAAAACTAGAAATTCCTGATCAAGTTGATATCTCGGAAGTCTAAGCAGGAAAGAGCTTCCAAGAGGAAGCTCTTTTTTTATGGTCAACATAAAACATGTTTCTGAGAGAACAAGAAAGAGGAGACTTTAATGTGTACACTGGATGTGGCAGCAGTGAGGCAAGTCTCTGGTAACCACGGTGGGGTCGTGTTGGGGAAGGATTTAGGGGGTCAGCCAAGCTGCCAGGGGCAGGGGACTAAGAGGGAGTGCGGAGTACAAAGAGGACAATCCAGCAGAAGGTTGACAAGAATCAACTGACCAGCTTCAGTTTTCTCACTGGAGGACAGGGAGGGTGGGTTGGGGCCTTGAGGAGGGGGTAAAGCTCTGAACAGTTGTGGTGGCAGGTTAGGAGAAGCATGTACAAAGACTGATGAGCAGGAATTAGGATTCAGCTGAGGGTAGAACCCTTGAATTTATAGAAATAGGAATCTGCAGATGTGAGATTTCCTCCAACCACCACCCTCGGTCAACCAGATATAGGAGCAGACAGGGGCTGAAAGCACTAGACCATGAGTTCCAGTTTTCAGCCCGAGATCTGTGGAAGCTAAGGGGGTGGTAAGTATGTTCAAATTTTCTTCATGGGATCCTGGCTGTGATGGAAGAGATGCTGGGAGAGGCCAGGCTGGGGGAACTTTAATGCTTCTCAAACTTAATGTACCTGTACATAAGGGTCACCTGGGAAGAATTCTGGTGATAAAGAGCTTCAGTGCTTGGCCATGGGGAAGGGTGGTGGAAATACAGGATGGCTGTCATGGGCTTGAGAGGCAGTGTTGTTACAGGTTGTTTGAGGGGGCAAGGAAGTCCTCTGGGGGAAGGCAGGGACCGCGGCAGAGAGGATGACTGAGCTGGTGCTGAAGACCAGACTAGTGTGTGATGCTGGGGAATGCAGCATGGAAGAGGCAGGTGCAGGGACAAGGGCAGGGAGAGTCCCAGGGAGGAAATAGTCTAGAAGGCTGAGGGTGAAGGTGCTGGGTTCAGAGGGAAGCTGGGAAGGGAGAGGCACAGAGGATGGAAGTCCTTGCTTCTGCTTGGTGATCAGAGGTCTGAGGCAGGGATGGACCACAGTGTCACAGCACAGCTGGGGGTGGGGTGGGGTGGGGGTGGGGGTAGGGTGAGAGGGCCTTGCCTGGGAGCTCTGGGGAGCCAGACCAGCTGCTTGGCTTATTCTTTTAGTGTTCATTTGTGCACATACAATCAGAGCCTGTCTTTGTGCTGGAAGAGCCCTTCCCTAGGCCCTGCCCAGACACTGCCCATGCCGGGCCCCACACCTCTTTGATGGCTGCCATGCGCACGGTCTCATAGTAGTGCAGGGGTGCATTTGGCATGCTCATGTCGTAGCCAAAGCCTGCGACTGCCACTTCATCACAGCCGTGTAACGCCATGGTCACTGCCACACTGCCAAGCGTCGGGATGTTCTGGAAGGGGGGGGAGTGCAGAGTTCAGCTGGAGGGCTGGGTCTGGTGGAGACCCTCAGTCAAGCTCCCCAGAGCTGAGCCTCCATTCCCATCCTGAGGACTGAGCCCTCTTCCCTCCACAACCACTTCCTGGGAGCACTGCAACCCCCATGCCCCACTCCCCACCCCCCAGCTGAAACCTTTCCTTTCCAAGGCACCTCTGCTCCAGTTTCCCTCTTCCTCTCTCCCAGGGCCCAGCTAGCTCACCCCCCGGCCCATGAGGCCGTTGTTGAAGGGCAGTCCGATGAGGGTGAAGGCTGCCTCCTGGATGAAATAGGGGTTGAGGATGCGAATCTCAGAGGGCTCCTTGGGCACTCGAGTAGCCACAGATTTCCAGAAGCCGTCCGATGCACTCTGTGGACATAGCATAAGTGGGCATGAGCTGGGCACACAACTTGTAATGGGGCTGGGTAAGCGGTGAGGACCCAAAGTATATATGGATAAATGAGAAAGGAGGTGGGTGCACAAGGTGTGTAATGGGGAATCTGGGGCAGGTGGTATAAACACAGCTGGTGCTGGCAGGGCTTGGGTATCAAGTGGGGACATGAGACAGAGACAAGGATAAGTGATAGGGAATAGTGAGCATGTGGTAGAGCCACAGTGTGTCACGGGGGGTACAAAGTGAGCTGCAGGGCCGGGCCGAAGGTGCAGGATGCTGTGGGGTGTGCTGCTCCAGCCTGTGCAGGTTCTTGGGCCCACAGGAAGACCCCGTGGTCCAGCTGTCCTGCCTCCCCAGCTGCAGCCACTGAGGGGCCCAGGAGGAACCTGCCCTCTCTCTCTCCTATCTGCTCTGCTGTGCTCTCCTTCCCCTCCTGCTGTCTCTCCTGGCTCTCAGTCAACTGTTCTAAAGTGAACCTGAAAAATAAAGACAGATATGAGCTAGGAAAGCATGGGAGAACAACACTCAAGTCCTTGTTCTGCCACTGATCGAGTTGGGTGACTGGGTAAATGACAAGCTGTCTGAGCCTCAGTTTTACTTTAAAACAGGATCATTCCTCCCCAAGGATCATAGCCACCATACTGGAAAAGCAATTCCCTCTGAAACCAGACATCTCAGCATCCATTCAACCTCCTCTCCTTCCAACCCATGGAGACCTCCACTCCCCCCATTTCCGATCAGTGCATGATCCCTTCCTGGGCTAGACTCTGTAATTCCTTGAACACCCTGTCCCTTGTCCTTTTACTGCCCTAGCCCAGGGAAACTCTGAGTTGTGGATCAAACCATTCATCCACTTTCTCCACCCTTAAAACTGGGCTCCTGACCACTGCTGGAGAAAATCACAGATCACTCCTGCAGAGACTGAAGGCATTACTTACCCACAGGCTCCAACCTAATTGTTATTTCCAGTGAGTTTGTTATTTATCTAGAAAACCTAAAAGAACCAACTAAACGTAGAATGGATAAAATGGGACTTATACACCATTAGGAAACAATCACCAGATAAAATTAAAATAGAGATCGCATTTGCAATGCTAACATCAAATACTGAACAATAAATTTAAGAAATATATGGGACCTATAATGAGAAAACTATATTCCTTTATTGAGAGAAAAAAAGATGACTTGAAAAATAAAAGGAGAGCAAATCATATTCTTGGATGAGAAGACTGACTATTAAAACATTTGCCAATTCCTACCAGATTAATTTGTAGGCTTAACAGAATTCTAAGAAAAATCCCAGTAGGATTTTTGAAACTTATCAAAAGGGTTCTAAAAATCCATCCAAAAGATTTAACAGGTAAAAATAGCCCCCAGTTAAAAAAAAAATGAGATACAAAGACATATTATGAATTTTAAATTATAAAAATAATGATACACATATAAGAATCAACACAAAGATCAATGAAACAGAATAGATAGCCAGAAGCAAATTACTAGATACAAAAACTTTAATAAAGTAAGCCTCATGAGTCAGTGGGAACAAGACGAATTTCTCAGTAAGTGGTATTTGAAAATTTGCCATTTGGAGAAAAGATCTATTTATTTCCTCTTCTCATATGCAAAATAACATGTTGAAAAAGTACAACTGAAAAAAAAATTAGATGTATATTTATTTTATCATTGAACTTTCTAAACATTAATGCAATGGAAAAAAAAGAGAAAAAGATAAACAGACTTTGATTTCATAAACATTTTTAAGTGCTTTGGTACATTAAAAATATAATAAGAAAATTAGGAGAGAAATTAAAAAATGGGAAAAATTTTGTCACAAATAATAAGAAATATATATTTAAGAAACTCATGAGAAATTAGTGTGAGACCCCATAAAAATGGATAAAGGACATAAAGAATGTTAATCAGTATAAAAAATATTCAATCTTATTAGTAAGAAAGAAATGCAAATTAAAACATTAATGAGATATTATTTTTTTATCTAGTAAATGTTCATGAATATGTATTTGTGTACATACATTTTAATACTTGTGGTGGTATGCTGCTGTAGAATTCTACATCACTATGGGAGTAAATTTTGATACAGCTTTTCTGAAAAGCAATTTGGCAATGTATATCAAAAGCCTTAAAACTGTGTATACCTTATGATCCCCCCAATATCCCTTCTAAAAGTGGTCAGAAAGGTGAAGACCTTTGTACTGAGCTGTTTATTGCAATGTTATTCATTAGAGTGACAAACTAGGGAAAAAATCCAAACAATAGAGGTTTGGTTAAATGATACATAATATATCCATATAGTAGAATGTGATAAAGACATCAAAATTATGTTTTGTAAGAATTTTGCCATGTTTTCTAAGAAATAAATGGATGTAGAACAATTTGCTTAACCAATCCTCCATTGTTGGGTATTTAAATTGTTTCTAATTTCCCTGGATCTGCTTCTCTGTGTTCCCTATCCTCTGTTGTTTATCCAAATCTTCCAAACCAGAAACCAGGGAATCGATTCTTCTGTCTCTCAAGCCCATCCTGCCTGCGGTCATCTGGTTCTTTCAATTCCATTTTTAAGTATACCACAGATCCATCCCTTCCTCCCAAACCCCCTGCTACCACCTTTCCTCATCTTAAAACTGGACTAACATAATAACAGGTCATTTGCACCATCTGTCTTGTTGACTGCTAAATCCTCCAAAGTCTAGTAGAGAACACAACAAATAATTGTTGAATTCCATTCATTTATCCAACAATTTATTCAGGTGCCTAGAATGGGCCACCTGTGCATCTAAATCATTTTCCACTCTATGTCAGAATGATCTTTCTATTCACAAATCAGGTCACCTCATTGGCCCACAGATCCAAGCTTTTTAGCCAAGTCGTAAGGCCCTGCTGCCTCTCCAATTGCCATCTCAGCCCCATCTGAAGGTCCCCCTGGCCAGTTCCTGCCTCTGTGCTTTTGTGGATGCTGCTCCTTTGTGCTCCAGTGGCCTTCCCCTCCATCTCCCTGAGAAGCACCGACTCACTGTTTAAGATGAAGCATCTCCTCCTCCCATCTTTCCTGACTCCCTTCATGCCAAGGCGGAACTGACCTCCACCCTCTGGGAGGTGATAAAATACAGAGTTAAGATCCTGGGCCTGGGATTCAGCCTCAGTTATGGTCATTTGCTGTGATGACCCTGGGCAGTAACAAGTTTCCTTAGGATAAGACAGGAATAATATTATTCGCCTTATGGGCTGTGGTGAGAATAAATGAGATAACTCAGGTTGAGTGCCAAGCTCATGGTTAGCAGTAAATAAATGTCAGCCATTATTATTGATGTTAGTGATGTGTTGTCACCCTCCACCTCCTGCCCTCTGTCACAGGACAAGGCGTTCACGTCTGATATGCTTCTGTGTCCCACGGCCCAGCATAGGACCTGTCAGCGAGGGGCATCTACTAAAGGAGATAAGAAATCCATCCAAGACTTTTCTTATTGAATAAACAGTAGAGGATAGGGAACACAGAGGAGCTGATCCAGGGAAATCAGAAACAATTTAAATACCCAACAATAGAGGATTGGTTAAGCAAATTGTTCTACATCCATTTATTTCTTAGAAAACTGCTCCCCACTGGTCAGTACCTCTTCAGCCTAAGCTTCTGCCGCTCCTTCAAAGAACTGTCCCTTCCAGCCCCTCCCTCCCCATGTCTCCTCACTTCTGCAGCAACATCTCTTTTTCTGGCAAATTCTATCTGTCCTCCAAAGCTGAGCTCAAAAAATATGCCCTTGAGGCAACTTTTCTGAGTCTCAGCCCCCATTAGTCTGAAAGCCCCAGTTCTTCCTCCTGCTGAACTTCTGTGTTTCCAAGAGGGGTGTATGTGTGTAAGGAGGAAAAGGGCAGGGATAGTAGGACCCAGTAGGAAGGGGAAGGGTGGAGAAATGGCCATGACCTGACCCAGAACTGGGGAGAAGCCCCTCCTGGGTGGGCCAGGTGTGCAGTGAAAGGAATGGCAGGTGCCAGCCTGTGCCAAGCACGGCAGAGCCCCCCATCCCTTCTCCAGAACCTGGCAGGCCCTGACAGTTCCCCACCCTGGGCTCCTGCCCGTGCCTGCCCCACACATACCTGAAGAGGAGGAAGAACACGCAGGGGCTGCTCCGGAGGGGGTGCGGAGAGCCAGGAATGGGCATAGCTGGGGGGTGGGCTAGGCTCCAGGCTGGTTTTCACAGACGTTTACGTCTCTTCCACTTTCACCCACTTCACAGGTAGGGATCCCAAGATGCAGTAACATGCTCAAGGTCACACAGCCTGCAAGTGGCTGTGCCAAGACTCGAACTCAAGTGTTCTCGCTCTTCTTTCTGCCATATCCCATATTATCATCTCTGCTGCTCCCACCCCAGAACAGGCAAATCAGCCATAATGGAGAACCCTGTGTCCCTGAACCTGGGCTGGGTGCCTGAGGTCAAAGGTGAATGGGACCTCCCCTCTGCCCTCCAGGGGCTCTAAGGTGAGTTAGGGGTCTCTCCAGGTGGTGCCACATCTCATTTCACAGAGAGGACGAGGCTCAGAGAGGTAAAAGGACTTGCCCAAGGTGGCACACACAGCTGTAGAGTATCTGAGGTTTCAACTTCAGAGCCTGGTTCTCTCCAGGGCATGAGCTGCCCTCTCGGAAGCAGTATCTTTTAGTCTTTTCCATGTGTTAAAATCCTGTATCTAACCCCTAGGTGAAACTGTAGGAGATAAGCTTATTGTCTCAAGACGCTTGAGAATCTGATAAAGGCTTTAGTGGAGCAGGGGAAAGCTTCAGCCTCTCTTCCCCCCCTTACTCTTTGCTTGGAGGAGAAACATACTTATCTGACTGCTTAGACTTGAGGATATTGAGTATGCCACATTTACCGTATTGGGTGGAAAGTCTCCTACACCCCCGTGCAGGTCTCCCTCTGACTTCTTTGTAGCCGTGGTAAGGTGAGGTGGCCACCCTGACTGCTCTCCGTCTGCTCACCTCACCACCTGCCGAGTGCTCTGAAGGTCTCAGCAGCCAGCAGTGGCTGAGAGTGATCTTGGGTCTCTGGGGGAAAGGGGTCTGTGTGCTCGAGTCTCAAGTCCCAGAGAACCCTGCATGAGAGACCTGGGAACCAAAATGGTCAGTAACTCAGTGATTCTCTTATTTTCCATCTGCCCTTGCCCTGATGTAGAATTCCTCAGGAATTTCACAGAAAGGAACAATAAGATCAAGATATGATTTGGGCATTCTCTGTTCCCTGGCCATAAAATGATTAGTTATCAACAAAACCTCAGCTAGTCTCCTATAAAAATCTGACTCCTCTTTTCGGAAACATACACAAGCACACACACATGGCATTTTGCATTACCATTTCAGAGGTTCACAGAAGCCCTGAAGCCAAGGGGATTTGCTGACTTTGGATTAAGAACCTCTGGTAGAGGGGGAGAAGAGATGAGAATCCTAAATAGAATCCTGAAAACACCAACATTTAAGGGGTGGGTGGAAAAGGAGGAGTCCATGGAGGAGACAGAAGCAACAGCAAAAGAGATTTAAAAAAAAGAAAAAAACTAGGGAGAGGGCAACACAGTAGAAAATCATGGGCACTGGAGTCTGGAAAACCTCAGTTCCCATGCTGATGCCACCACATCCTTGTCAACTGGAGCACATCACTTCATCACCTTAAGCCTCGAATTCCTCATGTATAAAACAGGGATGACAAGACCTACTTCCCATATAGTCATGAGAATTATATGAGATGCTGTGCATTTCATAAGATCTGGTGCAGTGTTTGGCAGAGGGCAAGAGCTCAATAAAGCTTACCTGTTATGATAATTAGTGGGTGTTACAGAGGCCAGGAGAGTGAAGCAGAGGGTGTGGTGGGCAATGTCAGATGCCTCAGAGAGGCCAGTACCCAAACATACCCACATACAAAGGAAGACAGTGGAATGGGGGGGCTTTTGGTGGAAAGCCAGCTTTTCCCTTTGGTTCCCTGCGAAGGGGCAGTGGGCCCTGGAGGCTTTCCCGCTGCTGGAAGACACTACCAGCCTGGCTCCAGAACACAGCCCTGTTCCAGAGGGCCTTTGCCTGGCAGGTGTCCAAATCTGGCCCAAGGCCTGTTACATCTCATTTCCTCAGCCCACAGGACACAACACAGGTGCATAAAGCCAGCCACTGATACTGGCTACAGGATGGTTGTATCTCCCCAAGGCCAGCTGTGGGCTGGTTCCTGGTTGAATCCCTCCTCCTCCAGCAATGTCCCTACTTGGTCAAGTCTGGACCCAGCGCACCGGTGTGCTGCATGGGGCCGCCAGTCCCCTCGCTCGTGCACCTTGTTCTGCTCCCGTCAGCACAGCCAGGAGCAGTGGGGAAAAGCAACTGGGAAGAACGTGCCTTCCTGGCCAGGCTCCTGCAAATAACATTTCCCTGCACACACCCTCGTGGGATTCTCTTCAGAAGCGGTCTGCATGCCAAGATGAGAAATTACCCATGGGCTGGCTTTCTTCAGGCAGAGGATGGGCAGATACATCCACTCCTGTGGTCCCCGCTGCTACTGCCTTAGGACAGGTCATCGACTCACACCTGGGTCACCGTTACCAGGTCTCCCTGCCTCCATCTTGCCTCCCTTCAATTCATCCACATCTCTGTGTGAATCTGCTCTTGAAACTCATGTTTAAAATCTTTAGCAGCTTTCTACTGCCCATTGAGACAGCTTGTCATGGTAGTTAAGAGCTTGGATCTGTTTTTGAACCCTGAGACCCCAAATACTAACTCTGTGCCAGTGGGCAAGTTACTTACTCATTCTAAGTCTCATGACCCTCTTCTAGAAAATAAGGGTAGTAATAATAGCACCTTCTTGATAGTACAAGTAAAAGTCAAATATATACTATGCTGGGCACCAGGTCAGCTCTAGCTTACTTCTGCTGTTATTAGTCCCCATGATAAAGTCCAGGCTCCTGGACCCGACTTTGGCCTACAAGTCCTTTCACCATCTGTCCTGCCTACCCAGCCTCATCTCCAGCCATTCCCACCACATCCATGCTGCCCCCTGGGACAAAATTACAAATGGATGCCCACATACCACATGTCTACAATTTAGACTCTAAACATACGAAAGTTATAAATCAAATGATTAAACCATTAAAGAAAACATGTTCTACCCTCCTCTCTTGAGAAATGACCCGGAAGGCCAGGTTTGAATTTAGAATCCTCAGACTCTTGGAGATCTGTGCTGGACCCTGGTGGGGTGGGGAGAACTGGCCCCAGCCTCCATCCCTTCTCCTTTTGCCCCTGGTTCCAGCCCACAACGTGAGAAGATGTTGTGCATATGTGTGAGGCCTCCCCAGCTACCCCTTGGGCTTGGGTGTGCACAAGGGAGGTGCGTCCTGCCCTCAGGCATATGGATGTGGACTTGGCCTTTTAGGGCAGGAAATTCTGGGTTCCTTGCTTCCTGACAATGGTCTAGCAAGGGGGTCTGGGATGGGCCTGTCCCCTTTGGTCCTGCAGATTCCTCCCTCCTCCACAGGGAAGGGTGTGGGCTGAAGAAGGGCCAGAGTGGGACGCAGGTCTAAGGGCAGGACGACACCCATGCCATACTCTAGTGAGACTGAATTATTCTTATTTAAAAATTTTTAAAATATAGTTTTACTTGTTAATTTGTATTTACTTATATCACTAAATATACCATGCTTTCTGCCAATGCTGTTCTCTGTACCCGAAACCCTTGTCTTCCTTCTTGTCATCTGGCCAAGTTCTACAAGAAGGGGCTGCAGCAGGACCCAGGGCTTATACAAATGTCCCCGAGGCCAGGGAACTTACTCCCTCATGGCTTCCCTGCCGCACTCACTCCTGGGTCCTGTGGCTGGGCATTCTGCTCTCAGCCACCTGAGCACAGGGACAGGCAATGCTCGCCTTGCTAAATCTCACCCCTCAGAGGTGGCTGTCGTCAGGTGATCACAGCATGTCTCATGTTGTCCTGTGCACCATCTCCATCCTTGGAATGGTAACAGGAAGTGTGCAGGGAAGCCTTTACTGTCCCATTTTACAGAAGAGGAAAATGAAACTAAAGGTGTGGATTGGGACAGACGAAGAGCCTGATTTCAGTTCCCAACACCGAGTCCAGTGCTATTTCCCCCGGACCTTTCCCACATGGAAGGAGCAGCTGCCACGGTGGGCCCAAGTGCCCTCTGCCAAGCAGTTGGACCATCATTTACCTATTAAACTCCTTAGGGTACATTTGGGTTTGGACATTACAAATAACACTGTAATGAAAATCATTATGTGCAGATTTTCCCCTACTTTGGGTGATGGCCTTTGGTGCCACATGCCATTTCCTTTCCAGAAAGCTTGTCCCCATTTACGCATTGACCGGCACCCTTGGAGAGCACCTGTCTCATGGCCTTCTTGCCAGCATCATGTATTACCCTTTAAACACATTCTTTGAAAATTGGATAGTTGAGAAATGGCACCCTGTTGCCTTCACATAAATTTCCCTGGCTGCTGTGAAGGTTAAACATATTTCATGTTGGTTTAACTAGTTATATTTCTTTCTGTGTGAACCATCTTTCACCTATTATCTGCTGGGGCCCTAAAGGTTTTCTTGTTGAATATACTTTTCAAAATTCTGTGGTATCGACTTAAATTTTTTTTTTAACTTAGTTTCAATTTTCAGATATTATCAAACCTGATTTCTTCTAGCACTCTGTGCCTTGAAAGTCCCTTTCCCTCCAGGGATTTGATCGCCATTCTACTTTCTTCAAATTCTCCTTTGGTTATATTTTTATATTTTACTTTCTAGTCCATTTGGAATTTATTTTGCTGTATGCTTTGAGGAAAGGGTCAAAAAACCTTTAGCGAAAACTATATTTGGAAAAAAGCAATGAACATAAGAGGAGTCAGCGTGGGGCCCGCTGGGTGATGCTGACGCTGACAAGAAGAGGCAGAGCTGCCAGGGACTGTTTAGTTTTCTTTTCTTTATCAAGGAGATTGATCTTGGAACTGCAGAGGGAAGATCAAACATGGTTAAGAGGAAAGAGATGCCCAGGAGCGGCAAGAAGAGAATAAAAGGATGCAAGGGTCCAAATCTAAAAGAATGCTCTCCCAGGGCACTGAGAGCAGGAGGCCGCCTGGCTGAGTGGAAAGAGCCCTGACCGAGTCAGATTTGGGTTGGCATCCTGACTCTGCCAGAAGTTACTGCCTTACCCGGGGCCTCAGTTTCCACGTTTCTTTATTCATTTATATATGCTGACTACGTTCAAACTCTGTCAGAGGTGAGGGGCTTACAGAGATAACCCTGAAGTGTAATGGAGAGTGATGAGGGTTATGGAGGGGACCTGGAGAGGGGCATCCAATACAGCCTTGGGAAGGGGAGCCAGGATTTGGAGGTATGAAACAGGATACATATTTGAGTATAGCCAGAGTGAAGAGTCATGTTGAGGGCAAGAAGGAGTGGCAAGGACAAGGGAGGGCCTGGGAAGGGGTAGCTCACGGAGCACTCACTCTGCTACAGTATTTGAATTTTATCCTGCAGGCCAGGGTTCTCACAAGTGAGCCTTTACCAAATCACCCGGAGGGCTTGTTAAAATAGGCTGTGGGGCCCACCCCCAGAGTTTCTCATTCAGAAGGTACAGGGTGGGGCCTGAGAAATGCATTGCTGAAAAGTTTCCAGGTGATGTCGACGCAGCTGCTGGTCCTGGGGATCGTAGTTTGAGAACCACAGCAAATAGGAAATGCGGAACCATTAAGCAGGAGAATGAACAAAACAGATGCACGTTTTAAGATGATTCTTCTGGATACAGATGTGGAGAACAGATTAGAGAGAGATGTGATGAGAGGCAGAGAGAGAGGAAGCTGCTGAAATAATCCAAGCAAGAAGTTTTTAAAAGGGAGAATCAACAGATTTGGAGGTTGAATGCTTGAATATGGAAAGCAGAGGAGATGGAAGAATCCAGGGTGCTTCTCAGGTTTTGGCCATCAGTTTCTAAGAATCGGGAACTATCCCTAGAGCCTGGGACTGCACCTGGTACGTAGTAAATGCTCACTAGATATTTGCTGACAAATTGCTCCTTTAAAGGGAGGCCAGAGATCAAGTCCATTGAATTATAATCAGGTCACTGCCAGTAGGGGGATGGGTTTGGAAACCAGACTGGAGAGAGCTGAGGAGTGGGAGGAGAAAACATGGAGATGCTGGTACAGGAGATGACTTTTTCTAGAAACTCAAAAAGAAGAGAAGGAGAGAGGGTGAACACAAGCAAAAGTGGGCTTTTATTTTTAAGATGACAGAGACCTGAACAAATAACAGATGTGTGAGGAGTATCTAATAAAAAGGTAAGAAAGGAGGCAAATGAGAGAAGATGGTTCCTCAGAAGGTAGAAGGAGATGGTATCCGGAACATAGGAGAAAGTTGACCTTGAACAGGGGAGGCACGGGAAGGATGGTAGAGGGGGAAGCAGGGATGGATGGGAAGGCCCGTAGGTGTTTAGATTAGGGCCTGGAAAGTTGAGAGTACTTAACTGATGGGGACCTTTATTTTCCCTGTGGGGCCACAATATGAGATTTCTGCTGGGAGTCGGGATGGAAGTAAAGCAGAATTGAAAATGACAGTGAAGGGAAGGTAAGAGGGTTCTGAGAACCTCGACCAAGGACAGGAGATACGAATGACAAGCAGCACCAAGATGCTAGTAAGACAGCACTGCCATGTGCTACAAACCCAACTGGAATGTCCTTCTCCATGTATGATTCCCTGGCACTGGACTGGCTAGATGCAGAGAAAGTTGGGGGAAGAAGGAATTGTCAAGTGAGACAGTGGGTGAAGCACAGGGCTCCGAGTGATTTTGTTGATTTGGCTTTGCTGAATGAATGAATCAATGAGCAAACGAGAGGGGTTACAGTTCAATGGTTAAAAAGTTTGACTCCAAAGTGAGGCATCTTTGGTCCATAACCACTTACTGCTACTCATAGTACCTGCCTCCTAGGGATGTTGAAATGCTGGTTGAGAAATCAGGGAGCACAGACCCTGGCATGAAGGAGACCTCAGTGAACAGTAGCTCTTCTTATCCTTATAGGCCATGGCAAGTAGAAGCCGGTCGAGGGAGGATTCTAACCAGGAGGGCAATGTGGCCAGATTCATTTGCAGTCAGATCTGAGTTTGAATTTAGCTCTACCACTTAACTAGTTGTATGACCTTGAGCAAGTAACTCATCCTTTCTGTGCTTTGATTTCCTAATCTCCAAACTGAGATAATAATAGTACCTATCTTAAGGGC